>JAUZST010045982.1:0-25716 GCA_034779995.1 Parotocinclus haroldoi | reverse complement strand
CACACACACACACACACACACAGACAGAGGGAAAACTCAAGGTTCTATGCTAAAGTTCCTCTATTCCTTCCTTAGCTGACTAGAGTACCCCGGAGGTAACACTGGGATAACAGAAAGGTAACGATGAGGTAGCACTAGGGTAGCGGTAACATTAGGGTGACGCTGACATAACACAAGGAGTAACACAGGTCACGGTGGGGTAAAACTTACATAACACTGTGACGGCATTGGAGTAGCATCCGACTAACACTCAGGTAACACTGCAATAACTCATGTCGCCCCACTGCTGCGCTCACTTTACTGGCTCCCTGTAGCTCCCCATCATATTCAAAGCCCTGATGCTCATCTAAAAGCCAAAAATGGAACAGCCTAGTCTTACCCAGGTTCTAATCAAACCATGCTTTGTAATTCATACCCTCAGATACAAGAGTTTGGCTCGACTGGATCCGCCAAGGAAGATGAAAGGAAGATAAGCATCAAGGTTCTTCTCTGTCCTGGGACCGAGGTGGTGGAGTGATGTCCAAACGGCTGAGTCTCTTGCTGTCATAAAAAAAAACAACAACAAGCAAACAACAACAACATCAACAAAGTTTGTTGATTTGACCTAATCAGACCCTAATCAGCTCTGCTTGGATTGCGTTCTTAGGCTAGTGCTTATTTTGTAATAACACGAGGTTTGCTTAAATAGGAAGAATACAAAGCACTTTTGTAAGCTGCTCTGGATAACGTCCTGCCAAGGTTTCTTCCTTCTTTATTCCGGGAGTTTTTCCTTTCCACTGGCGCCCTAGGCTTGCTGAATTTGGAAATGGCCTTTCAAGATAACATAAGATTGTAAAGCTGCTTTGAGACAATGCTGCGTTGTAAAAAGCGCTATAGAAAGGAATCTGAATTTAAATAAGGCCGTCTGCTAAATGCTATGAATGGAGCACTGATAGTACAGCGTTAACTGTCTGAAACTGAGATTATACTGAGGGTCACACAGGTAACAGTGGAGTAACTCTAGGGATGGTAATGTGGGGTAACGCTAGTTACACAGAGCTAACACTGAGGTAAAATTGGACTAACTGGAGCAGCACTAGGGTAACAAAGGAGCAATAATATGTTAAGACTTGGATTACAAAGGTGTAACACTCCTCATTGGGGTAACACTGAGGTATCACCGAGGTAACACATAACTCTGAGTTAAGAGTGAGGTCATCTAGGGGTGATGTAATACAGGTATCACTGGGGATAACGCGCGAATGACGCTGAGGCAACACGGCAGTAACGCTAGATCTTGAGTAACACTAATATTTAAGACTGACTAACAATTGGGTAAAACTAAGGTAACACGAAGGGCACACTTAGTCCAGACTGGGTCTGCATAGAGGTGACACTTAGCTAACACTGCTCATACATCAGTGGTGGCTTCCAGACTTAAGACGTGTTTATTTTTTATTTTAAGACCTGTATCGCCACCTTATGGAGAAAACACAGACATGCGTGTAATAACTCTTCAAAGCCATTACTGGTCAAAGAAATAATCAGGTGTCTCGGTTCAATATCTTTCAATCTGTGTTTGAGCTTACAGTTACGCACTGCTGTAGTACAGAATTTAGCAGTGGCACGACAGAGCCGCTCACTTCCAGCAGATGGCGCAAAACTCGCACAGACTGTTATTTGAGGCCAGCATAAACAAATATGGACTTTAACCTTCTGCACTAAAGGACAATCAACAGCCCATCATCGATTTACACCAGTTACATGTCTAAACAGTTGAACTAATGTATTTTTTAAGGTATTAGCGCTTTTCGATGTTTGTTGTTCCCTCAACTTTGGCAGCAGGTGTATATAGGGTTGCCACATGAACGTAAAATCAACACTGCTTCTGGCTAGTTAGGTCACAGTTAGTAAACAAATTGTCCTTATTTAAATTGTTCCTTCTGGACCAAGTTTTTTGCACCAAAATGCTGGGCCGTACATCAGGGACCTTTGAGAATGTGATCAACCGAAATGTTATTTTCAAATGCTTGTTTTATTTTAGACAGGAGGTGTGGTTGTGCAAACGTGCTAGTTCACCTGGCCCAGGTACGGGTCTCGATGTTGCCTTAAGGTTTGGGAATCACATGCAGTAAAATTTACAAAAATCATTGCTTACAACTAATACAAGGTAAAAACAAGGTAAAATCCAAGTAGTAAATGGCTTTGCTGAAGCTTCCTAATGCTTTAAACTAAGTAAGTCACATAAAAACCTGTTTATTATAAAGCTAAACTTTATAAAAACGTTTCAAATAATTATATTCATGGTAATTATACTGTCTGTTTAAATCACGATATTAAAGCAGGTTAACTTTCGTTTACATACAAAAATGTGCATTATACAATCTCGAGGAGTTTCAACTGGCAACCCGGTTTGAACCGCAAACTAAAGAGACGCGGTAGCCGTTGGCCAATCATATTTGAGTGGGCGGGACTTGGGAGCAGCTTTACTAAGCCGTACACAACGAGCGCTTCGAGTTGTTTGGAGGTAGGAATCGTTTCATGTCATTATGTTTTATTGTTTACACCTTTATTTTGTATTTCCATCTTCTTTTTCTATTAATGTAACGACTTTTGAATGTATTTATAACATTATGCTGTTTAAACTAATGCGTTGCTTTAAATGGAAGCTGTAGCAACAGGTTGTTTGTTTGTTTACTGTACAGATATATTAGGAACTGATTTATAACAAAGGTTTATTCACTTCCGAGTTTGTTTAGCTGATTTCTTTTTAAATTAACAAATAAAAAGAAGTTCCAAAAATAGAAGAACTTAATAACGGCTGTACTTTAAAACATATTGTCTCTAGACCTGACTGATTTGTAGGACCTTACAAATAAGTTGACTTATTATTTTTTAATCAAAAAGGCTTTTATTTGTTCTCTTTGAGGCCTTTTATTTAGAAATCGTTGTTACCAACAGACATCCGATTCCAACTGTTATTGTGCTGAGAAATAAGAGAATATTTGATTGACCGTAATCTAATCTAATCGATCTAATCCTCATCAGTGGAGTTTTTTTTTTTTTTTTTATCGATTCCCAGACCTTCAGATTTAAACCAAAATTCATTATTATTTTATTATGATATATTTTGATAGGGGCAGTTGGGTAGCCCAGTGGTCTAATGTGATAGCCCAAAACAATTCAGATGTAGATGTTCAAATCCAGAGTGATTTACAGCCGGGCAGATTGGTCCCACTGAAGGCTTGATCAAGTAGTCAAGTTTGTTTGTTTGGTTTGATTCATTTAACATCTTTATCGGTATCACTGGCATTTTCAGAGGCACACAAAAGGTTATCTAAAGTCTAGCCATATATATATATATATGCCAATTTAGAGTCACCAGTTAACCGAACATGCATATCTTTGGACTGTGGGAGGAAACCGGAGCACCCGGAGCTGATCGATATTAAACAGCAAATGCTTCAAATAAAAATGCTGGGTAAACGAAAGAGATGAAGGAGTTCTGGGCGCCCTTTGAATGAATGAATGAATACTCTAGAACTCTGGCTAGATTTTACAAATGTATAAATAGTATTTGTTAATAGATTTCTTATGTAAAGCTATGCATGTTGGAAGTGTAAAAGGTGCTCAATACTGAAAATGGCATTTTTAGGATGAGAGAACGCTGACCTCACTTCAACACCTGATGTAAAAAGTTAGACAACTAATTACGCTATGCTAATGAGCGGCAGTAAAGTAGGTTAGTGTTTTCTATACAGAACGAACCGGAAAAGCAGGCTACCGGAAATGATGTAGAGTGGACCAATCACGGGCTTTCAGGCCGCGCCGCTCGGACGTGGAGTTGGAAAATTTAAGGTGCACCTCGGGCGAGGTAGAGGCTCTGGACAGGATGTTGACGGCAACACGACGTGACGGAGAAACACGAACCAGGCTTGACACCTAAGATATACAGAGTCCTTCATACACACACCTTCTTACAACCAGAGCAAATAATGATATGGATAAGCTTCAAATGGCTTGGCAGTGGAATTCCTTTGATGGCTGTTCCTCAGCGATGCTGTGAAGAAAACGGTGATTGCTCTGCTGTGCCTGTGAACCCTGTTCCAAACGGAGGTCATCACCACAAATCTCAGGCTAAAGCACCGGAGGGGAACCCGAGCAGCTGGTGCTGCTAGAGTGGAAAGTGCATGTGCATCAGTCTCTTCTCTAAACTTGTCAGCATGTTGGAAAATAATGTTTGGTTAGATTTGAATCTCACCACTTTATATTATGAATATCAAAGCTAACAGATTTGGCGTTTTTACTGTCACTAGGGGGCAAATGGACATTCTCCGTCTGACTTTGGACTGTTACACTTCAGCAGATCCTGTTTGCATTTGAAAGGCTCTCATTCGAAACCTGCTGTAGTGATGCTTAAGTTTGTGACCCCCTCTAGAATTTCCACGTTGCGCATCATTCGATTTCAGCACAACTTCTAATAGTGGATTAAATAGAACCGTATTGAACAAATTGATCTTATATTGATCGTTTTTTTTTATTGAGGAAAATGATTACATATGTGCGAGTTGAAAGTTTGTAGACCTTACACATCAGCTTGGAGGACTCTTAGCTTGTTCCTCAGCACAGATCAGTGTAATTTCTACAATGTTAGTGGTTTTCCTTAAATACCCTACACTGCTCAGAAAATCGATTGATATTTCGTTTTGAAACGATATTTATATTGGATTACGGTTAAAAATGAACTTTATTCTTCTTTAACTATTTTTTTTGGTAGTGTGTCCTGTGTGCTTGTCACTGCCTTGCCCCATGACCGGCATTCTTTTGATATTAATTCACAGGCAGACGCCTTGACGTTTTTTTTTTTAAAGAATTTGTTGCTACCATTGCTAATTCTTAATTATTTCTGCAATGATCCAGGATTGATAAACAAGCCCAGATACAGCAAACAGGCCCAAGACGTGGCACAACCACCACCATGTTTCACAGATGAAGTTTTTATACTGGAATGTAGTCTGTTTATTTCTCTAGATTTAACGTTTTGGCCCACTGGTGTCAGAGCAACGACATGTTTTACCAGTAGCCTTCCAGTAGATTTTCTGTGTACCATACGATGGATAGATATGCATTGTGAACTTCTCCTTGCAAACCTGCCATGTCCACCAAAATTCCCCTGATGGTGTATTTGTAAACACTAACTTTAACCAATGACGGGGGCCTTCGGTAACTTAGAAGTTACCCATAATCGTTTGTGACCGCTAGGAATGTTACGTAGTGGTGTAAACACTTTCCGACATTGCTTTCTAACCACATCCAGCTTGATGAGCATCAACAACGCAAATATCGCTTGATCATGACCATGATACACCTCCACAGAAATGTGTTGTGAAGATCAGATCCCTGTTGCAGCAGGTTGGGCGACACGGTGGCTCTGCGGGCGCCGCTTCACAGTAAGAAGGCCCTGGGTTCAATCCCAGCGTGGAGCAGCCTGGGTCCATGTCTTCCCTGTGTCTGTGCGGGTTTACTCCGGGTACTTGGGTTTCCTCCCACACTCCAAAGACATGCGTGTTAGCTTAATTCGTCTAAACTTGCATTTACTTGTTAAAGTCAGCTAACTGCAGCTCCAGCGGAGGGACTTGAGCATCACAATGCTATGTCTGAAAACTAAAGTGATCAGATGTTTAGCAATCGACTCATGACCCACCACTGCCTGGGAACATAGTCCTGATAATTATCGTAGCCTTGGCTGTGGGAATGAACTGAAGAATGAAACAAACAAAACAACTTTTCATCTCGCATCATCAACAACTTGACCAGCGACGTAAACTTTTGTGCCTGTGATGTAGGCGTACTTGATAAATCTGTGTAAGGATCTGGTGTGGGGTATTCGAAAGGTTTCGGGGATTTTCTCAGCTGGACTGCGCTGTGCTCTGTGTAGCGTTTGAATGCTGGACAGAGTTGCTCTAAACGCCGCTGACCGAGAGAACATGACACACTTTGGGATTATGTAATGAGCTAGAGGATAATAATAGTGTCCGAGGTTCAGATTTGAAAGGAAGAAGCAATATTTCGATGAAGACCTGAATCCATGTTAAAGCCGTAGGTTTGTCGGCTAGCAGATTTTACACTGGGTGTGTGTCGTGGGTGGAACAGCTGAGCTTGTGCTTGGTTAAAACACACTCGACGAGTGATGTCATTCCAGTTCCCGGACATTTGCGGTGCGAGTCCAGGCTGGAGAGCTTTTGCAGAGCTGGAGTGTCACGTCTGGGCAGAGTGTTCTCTCAGGTGGCAGCTCATGGAGGTCTGAAGAATGATAGGAGCTTAAGGGAGACTTTGCCAGGTGCCAACTCTGGAACCTCAGTGCCACTTTGACGTTTTTGCAGAGCAGCAGGTGGGTCGGGATTGAATACAGTTTCATAAGACGAACAAAGTATTAGATTACTCTCAGGATTTATTACGGTTGAACAATCTGTTTGGTTTCTGTTGGGGAATCTTTGGCTGGGTTACAATGCTACTATGAATTCTGCTCGAACATCGGCGCTTGGTTTGTTGTTAGAAATGTTTATGCACCCCGTTTTTTTTTTTTTAAATGTGCGCATAACTGCTTGTAGGATTCGAACTCTGGTTTCAAAACTGTTCATGTTTCAGTTCAGTATCGTTATTTTAGGGTGCAATAATAAGGAACAGGATCCAGAACCTCTGAATCTTGAAGCATTTCTTGGCTTTTTGTCCAGCTTACACTCTCCTCCAAAAGGAACAGTGAGGCCAATCCTTTGTATTTCTGCTGAAAGTATTAGTTCAGAATACCAGGTATTTACATCTGGACCTGCTGCACAGTTCAGAAGGTGGCACCTTTTGTCTGAAGCCACCCATTTTTCTTGCGAGCAAAAGTATTGGAACAGATAAACTTAAAATAGTTTAAGACTTAATATTTAGTTTCAAATCCTTTGCTTGCAAGAACTGCTTTAAACCTGTGACCCACTGACGTTACTAAACTTTAGTTTGTGAACAAGCTTTCACTGCAACCTCTTTCAGTTTCTGTTTTGGGGAACAGTTTTCTGTAATTTGTTTTGGGGATTATTGCCTTCAGCCTCCTCTGCGGCTAAAATGCATGCTCTATAGGGCTTAAGTTTGGAGATTGACTAAGCCAGTCCAAAACCTTCCCCCTCTTCCCCCGATGAACTCTTTTGTGCTTTTGGCAGTATGTTTAGGGTCGGTATCTTGCTGTATAATGAAGGATCCCCCAATCAGTTTGGTTGCATCACTCTTTAATCTGACACAGTGTTTTTCGGTACACTTCTGAGTTCTCAATACTGCTGCCATCGTGCATGACATCATCAATGAAGGTCAATGAGCCCCTCCCAGAAGAAGCCAGGCACGCTTTGTATGTTTGGGATCATGAGCCATAATAAGTTAAATGTAAAATGACTTTTTATATGCAGCCAGTTGGTTTTTTGTTTGAATTTGGGGGCGAAAGTTTTTGTCCAAATGTGACATTTGCACAAAACATTGCATTGTGGTGTAAAATTTTGGGTCTCGTGTCATCACTGGGGCACAATTTCGCTAGACACGTTTTCAGTTTTTGGAGTAAATTGAATTGAATCATTCATACAGTGATTACTGTTACGTCTAAGTTTTTTTTTTTCTCTTTCCAGCTGATAAACTTTTGTTCGTTTTGAACACGACTCATTCAGCTAAATGGTTTAGTTTCTGGGCGTCTTCTTTCAGCAAACGACGAATCAGCTTCTGTCAACAAACGGTGGGTGTGAAGTGTTTCTGTCCGATGTTGACTCAGTTCAGTAGAGAGCTGGAACTGCTGATTGTGTGGCCTTAGAAGAAGGGGGACGAGATATTACCGTGTTTACGGACTGTGCAGGACCTGTAGGACGAGCCTCTCTCGGAAGCCTAATAAGTTACTCGTTTCCTTTATAAATCCGTTTCCTGTTGGACCTCAGAGCTCAACAGAGGTGTGCGCTGCCTTTTTCTTTTCTCTTAGCATGTGAACAGGCCTGTGCGTGATTATCTGACCAGCTTCGCAATGTTTTTTGACCATTTTGGAACGGCCTTTAATCTTTCACTTGTTAGTTATGATAGTTATGCTAATAGTTTGCCATGGAGATGAGCAGGGAGTTTCAGTTTGGTCATAATGGACAGCATGCAGCACTGCCTCGGGTTAGTGTAACTTGTGTTTTGGCTTGTATCAGGAGATGCAAGCTCCTTCCTGTGGGTTTGGATGAGCTTCCTGCAGTTTTGACTGCAGACGTGTAACCAGACCTGTCTGGACAAGCTCTCTTTTAGACAGCTCAGCGCTCAAGCGCGTTTTTGCCGCTCTGAGGTTGAAGTTGTTTCAGCCACTTTCTGGAATTCCTCTCGTTCTTGGGATGCAGGATAAAAGACTTGATTTGGAAAATTGTAGACGGATGCACCAGTCGAGTGTTTTCTATTATATTTAGCTGATGGCCTTATCAAGAGCAACTTACAGATGACACCGTCCAAGCAATTGTGGGTTAATTTTGGGTCCTTGTTTAAGCACCTCTTGCACCTTTTGCAGAGGTGGGATTTGAACCCAGGTCCTTCTGGTCAAGTACCTCAACCTGTGTGTGTTTTGGCGAGCTATCCAGAACCTTACATTCAGTTCAGAATAAAAGCTTTACAGAAATGCTGGTCTACAAATATTAAAAAACAAATACTAGTACCATATTAGTACACCTGGACAGCATGGAAAACGTTTGTGATTCGCAGCGGAGGCTCATGCGCTCCTCTTGGCCATCAGATACATAATTATCAGTCACAAAAACTTTACTTGATTTGCTCTGACTCAAAATCCTGCATGCACGCCCTGGAATCCATGAAAACAGATCAACCAATTATCCAAGAACTGCTTGAATTGGACAAAGAACTTTGGACCCAAGACGTGTCCGTTGTCTACGGCTGGGTTCCTGGTCATGGTGGAATA
The DNA here is from genome assembly GCA_034779995.1 of Parotocinclus haroldoi. Lineage (NCBI taxonomy): Eukaryota > Metazoa > Chordata > Actinopteri > Siluriformes > Loricariidae > Parotocinclus > Parotocinclus haroldoi. Next base: position 16,781 of record JAUZST010045982.1, on the reverse strand, counting down.
GCTGGACATGAAAAAGCAGATAGCTTGGTAAAGGAAGCAGGAAATAAAGAGATCTCCTGGCGATGCATTCCAACGACCGATGCTTATGGAGAAGTTAAAGACTGCAGATCCAAATGGCAGGAAGATTGGTCCAGCAATCTCCAAAACAAACTGTATGAGAGAGCTCCTGTTATCAGTGTTAAACACAACTGTGGCTTTTTAACAAGACAAGATCAGACAGTTATAACCAGGTGCCTAATTGGTCATACTGCCTCCTTGTGTCACACTGTCCAAAAGGTTTTTGAATCGGGTCTGGCGGCAGTGGAGTAAACTTGATTCTGTACGATGTGACACCTGTTTGCAGAGCCCAGGGCACCACAGAGCATGTGTCAACTTCTTATCATAGGTTTTGTTGAAATGTGAAGTGCTCTACAAGAGGAGTTCTGATCCAAAGACCTAAAACCTCTGACATATCCTGGGTTTCTCTCCAGCAGGACTGACGGGTCACTGACTCCATGGCAGCTGCAGCCAGCAGCGAAGGTGGGGCTGCCCATCTGGGTTGGGTGGTGTTCACGGACGAGCCTGGGCAGACAGGTATGCTCCAGCAGGCACACACAGCCCAACAGTATCACAGAGTTTCCTGGTGATTAATGCGGGTTTTCTGAGAGGGCCGTTCTGCTTCCTGAACGCAGGCTCAACCCTTGGGCTAAAAAGACTTGGTCTGATCTCTCAACTATTCGCACCGGGCTAGGTTTAAGCTTGCAGGGTGATTTTTGATGACATGATTTATGCCTCTTTGAGTAAAAGCAGGAGTTTCCCCATCAGACTTTGATCTCAGGAAATGACTTTTATCAGTAATAAAGCAGTAAAAAATCTTCTGGCCCTCTTGCTGGCAGTGGCCTCTCAGTAGCTGAGTCTCTTTTCTTGTACAACAGGACTGACCGTGGGATTTAAAGCCCAGTGCTTTAAATGGATCAGTTAGCAGAACCTTATAAACGCAGCAGGTTCATGCTTTTGGGTTTGTAAAAAAAATAATAAAATAAAAAAGTTCACTACCTTATACGATAACAGGTGCCCTGTACCATCATTTCTATCCAGAGAGCAGTTAAGATTTCCTGGATGGAGTTGATGGGTTTTCTGTACATGAAGTATGAATTAAGAAAATGCTCGAAGGAAAACCTGAACGTGCAAAAGGCTACTGTATAAAAAAGTACATAGTTCCATAAACTATTTTTTGTCTGTCTGTGTGTGTATGTGTCTGTGTGTGTATGTGTCTGTGTGTGTATGTGTCTGTGTGTGTGTGTGTCTGTGTGTGTGTGTGTCTGTCTGTGTGTGTGTCTGTCTGTGTGTGTGTCTGTCTGTCTGTCTGGGTGTGTGTCTGTCTGTCTGGGTGTGTGTCTGTCTGTCTGGGTGTGTGTCTGTCTGTCTGGGTGTCTCTGTGTGTGTCTCTGTGTGTGCGCGCGCGTGCGTCTGTGCGCGCGCGTGCGTCTGTCTGTGTGTGCGTCTGTGTGTCTGTCTGTGTGTCTGTCTGTCTGTGTGTCTGTCTGTCTGTCTGTGTCTGTCTGTGTGTCTCGGTGTGTGTGTGTGTCTCGGTGTGTGTGTGTGTGTCTCGGTGTGTGTGTGTGTGTGTGTCTCGGTGTGTGTGTGTGTGTCTCGGTGTGTGTGTGTGTGTCTCGGTGTGTGTGTGTGTGTGTCTCGGTGTGTGTGTGTGTGTGTCTCGGTGTGTGTCTGTCTGTCTGTGTGTGTCTGTCTGTCTGTGTGTGTCTGTGTCTCTGTGTGTGTGTGTGTGTGTAAATAACCTTTGATGATGAAAGTTAAATAAACTTGTTAAATAATCGAAATAAGCAAACAAAAAATATTGACTCACTGCAATAACTAGAATGTTATTTTTATTATTATTTTTTACAATTTTTACTGATATCATCAGTAAAACAAACAATAAACAAATGTTTATTTTGATTTGAGAAAAATTGAACGTTATAAAATGGTGACTATATCCATTGATGCTGATGTGATTTGAAATAAAACTTTAATAAAAACAATCACAATACAGCTCTTTCTGTATCGTCTTTTTCATGTTGTTTTCTTCTCTTTTTGTGTTTAACAGGATTCTTCCCAAGGAAACTCTATCTTTCAGATCAATATGATCAAGTATATAAAGGAAAAATACCCCAGTCTGCAGGTCATAGGAGGCAATGGTGGGTCTGTCAACACACACATTAGCTAACATTTTTACAAATATGCACATTTACCTGAGAGGTGCTTTATTTTTAGGACTGAGGAGGAGAAAAGAAAAAAGCTTTAAGGGTATAATATATAATATATAAATACTATAAGGGCAATATTTGTCATCAGTAGCTAGATTACAGTGTCGAGTTTAAACTGTCATTATAAACCCTAGTCCTGTTAGATATTCGAGCTGTTCCCAGCATGTCGTAGAGAAATGGGAATATTTTGTAAGATGTGTATTTTAGAAGACTGTCCAACCAGCAGATATTTCTGGAGCAGGAGCTCCTCTCTCCTCTATAGCAAACCTAACTGCTCCTAAAGTAGATCTGGGATTTAAGTTGAAGATACATATAGGTAAAACCTTTGCTAATGTTGTTTTGCTATGATGGAATGCAGGACCTAGTTTGATACTACCTCAGGGTGTTTATAAATTTAAATTGTAGAACCATACAGAAAAGACACTATTGGTTGTACAGCTATTTTAGGGTGTGTTCTTGTTAAAGTTGGCTGCTTGTTGTAGCCTATACTTATCACAGATCAACAGTCCTATTAACTGTGTAAGTAAAGGTTAATAGAGGACCACTAGGGGTCAAACAGTGAATCCCAACTCTCGGGTCATGTTCTTGATACTGCAAAAGCACAAATGCAAATGGTTTCTCTTAAAAATAACCAAGGAGCAATACGCTTATGTGTAGTTATACATTTCTGCACCTTTAACAACGTCCAAAAACCACACTAGCAAAAAAAAAAAAAAACAGCTCTCACGCTGCATAATTAAGAAGCATTGAAACTCAGAGAGAATTAACTTCAGCTGGAGAACGATTTTCCTCTCTGTAGTACTGATGTTGTTTTTGTTTTTTGGTTTTTTACAAGACACAAGGTATGCAGTGTAGCATGTTGTTACAACTCGAGGGCATGCAGGCTAAGAGTCGAAAAACCAGTTTGATTCTGGAGAATAGTTTGTAAAGACGCAGTGAAAAAGGTTGAGAAAAGAGGCTACGGTGGAAAGTTGGGTTAAATACATCATATGAGAAAAACCGAGACTGATGGAGCATGACAAAATTTCCAAATCATGTAATTATAATTCAAACCATAGTAGTTTGTCAAATCAACTGTAAAACAGCAGATGCCTAAAGCAGTGCTGCACTGGGCAAAACAGAGTTTAGATTAGTAGTAGTGCAGGCTGTACAAGCAATAGCAGAGACTAACCACTAGAGGTCAGAGCGTGCTTGGTACAGGTTCTGTATTTTTTTTTGTGCTGGGGCTCATGGAGAAATTGGGGTGGTACAGCTGTACATACAAAACAGCACATGATAATTTAATATACTAATTACTTTGTTGTTATTTGTGATATGTTTATTATACTCTCAGTACACATTTTTATTTTTGCTTATACACCTGGGTGTTTAATTTACTCACTTTAAATACTGTAGTGTTTATTTTCTGTATACGAGCTTCTGTTGTTAGATGACTTTACCTCTGGGATTAATAAAGTGAACTATCTGGCTGTCTGTCTCTGTCCACCCACCTTTCTAAAATAAGGCTGTTATAATTTATTATTATTACTCTAATTAAGCACTAAATAGGTTCAGTGATGTAAGATTAAGTGGCTGTTACTCTACAGTAGATGAGAAATGAAAACCAAATGAACACTAAAGAATTAAAAAAATAATAATCCTATACATTTTGAGTATGCTAACTGATGTTTGGTAGTTTAATAAATGACTTTGCTTTAGCAGTCTAGTATGTACTTAGGTGGCCAGCCCAAAAGCAGCCAATGAGCTATCAGTGTCACCTCATCTGCAGAGTGATAGGACCTGGCTCTGACTGCGGGCGATGGCTGTTTAAGCTTTTGGAAAGATGCTGGGGCATTGTGGGGAATGCAGTGCCTTTAGGAAATTTGGCCATGATTTTAGTGTGGCACAGCAACATATAACTGGGTTACATTCCCCTTTAAAGTGGGTCCAGTGAGAACCCCTGACCTAGTATGGCTGGTATTTAACTAAACACAAGGTCGAGACTTTTGCCTGTAATCCGTTCTGTTTTGGTTTTAGTGGTGACAGCAGCTCAGGCAAAGAATCTGATCGATGCAGGTGTGGACGCTCTGAGAGTGGGCATGGGGAGCGGCTCGATCTGTATCACACAGGAAGGTGAGTTCGCCCATTCTGCACGTTAATGCTCTGCTTTAAACCACTCCCTCAGTCTAAGTAATGAGCCCACACCCTGTCATGTCCGCTCACCAATTCTAGTCTTTGTTTAAGCCTCAAGGGTTTTAGGTGAAAATTCACTTTACTAAATGTAATTTATCTGTTTAAATAACCAGTGTGCAGCACTCTGATGCACTCCTTCTTTATGGAGAATCCAGCAGGGACCAATAGGCAGGGAACTTCTCCCAAAAAGATTTGTGTTTGCAAAAACATGTTTGTGAAATAAACAGTTGTAAGGTCATTTGGAAAGTCAGGAGTACTGGTTTTTGGGTGTTATGTTGAGGGACTGTAAATATGCACACAGTGAATACATGGTGACAGTACAGGATTTGGGAGAGCACTTTGTAAAGAAGTAAGGGAAGATCATTTGCTAAGTATTTTTTACTTTAGTACAGCAATCTGGGCACCATTACATTCTTTATTTAGAATAGAAAAAAAACCCTGTGTTCTACAGTCAGCCCATTGTATTCAAGTGAATCGTGAGCTAATTTGCTACACAATTTTTTAAAATGACCATAGCCCACATCATATGTATTCCTATTGGACTAAATTACAAGATTAGGAATGCTTTTAACTATGGAAAGAATTAATCCATTTAATTTAAAAGAAAACATTTATTTGTAATTTACCTTAATAGTAGGCACTTGTGCTTAAATTTAAAATTAAATATAATTAATCCTGGTTCAGAGGGGCAGGTGGTTTGTACCAGGGGAAACTGTACCCAGTCCTGCACATATTAAAGTGACAGTTTCAAAAGTTCTTCCTGCTTGGTAAGCACTTTTTTACTTTGAATTTCCAAAAGCATTTGCTTGACTGATATTTGGATCTTGTTTATGGTTGCAGGTAGGGCTGGGTATCATTTAGAATAATCTCAGTACCGCTCCAATGCCTTGTTTGATACAGATAACAACTAATAAACAAGACCATGAAAGGAAGGAATTTAGATAAGCAGATTTTTAAACAACACACGTGGTTACTGTCTATTCTGTTTGTGTTATTACCATGAGAGTTTGGCTTTTACTAAAGTAAACAAATGATGGGGCTAACCAACAATCAAGAACCTATCATCATTAAATGTGGGTAAACAGTAACAGGTTCTGTAATTGTTTTACAGTTCAGTTTTTATAGAGAAATATGAGGGCGTCTGCCAATATGAAAATGAGACGTGGTCGTTTATATGGCTCATTTCTAAACTCCACAGAGAAGAAATGAATGATGAACATACTAGATTGCAGGTTATTGCTAGTATGGATGTGCTGTATGTATCGTCAGTGCTAATAACTAACTGATAAGTTAAAGTCAGTCAGTCCCTTTGCAATAAATAAATAAATGTGTGCTAGTGCAAAAATCAGGTGCTTTAGTAAATAAAGAAAGAAAATGCAGAAACTATCAGCCTCGTAGGCTATTTGGTAAGATTTAATCTTCACTCACATGGAAGTAGTTTGGTTTTGAACAGATGCAGCGGTGCAACCTGTCTTAAATCTGTACCAATTCAGGCAGTTTAGAGAAATGGATTTATGGACTACTTTTGAACAATTTAAACTGCAAAAGTATTGTCTGATTGTTACTATTGATAAAGTCCAGGAAATGTTTAATGCTAGGTTAATTCAAATGTGTTTGCCACACCGATAAACACAAAACTTAGCAACTTTCTCCTGCAATTGCTGCTTGATGAGCTGCTAACTCACCTGCTCCTGTTATGCTGTCGCTAAAAACATCGGTGTCTGTGTTAAACAAATTGCGGCAGTTTCAATTCAGTTTCTTCAATTAGGTAAACACTGCAGTTATCGCTATGGAATCTAATTCAGTGTTTCATCATACGTTTGTCCATATGGTCCTTCTGCTCACATTTTATTTCTGTTTATATGATCATTAGGATTCTAAAGATTCAAAAGTTTTTTATTTTCTATTAAGCTATCAACAATAAGTAACAAGTCTCACAGCTAGTCCTGGGTTCTTTTTGTGTGTTTCTGTGTGGGATTACTCTGGGTACTCCCCTTTCTTCCCACAATCCAAATACATGCATTAGGTTAATTAGTAACTCTAAACTGATTTGATCTGATCTGATTTTATATGTATATATAAAATCTGCTTATGGGGCAGCTGACAAAACATAAGGAGTAATGGTACAACATCAAACAATTATATGGCTTCAATTGCGGTGTTTCTTATGGATAAGAATTGACTCTGCTTTAATTACACTGCTCACAAAAATGACTACTACTTCAGTAAATGTCAGGACAGTCTCCACAGAAGAGTTCACAATGTGCTAAGGGTGCTCAGAAGTTGTTTTTTGTGTACATATTTCCTGTATTTATGATGTATTTTACTTATCTGACAGTCATAATAATATATGGTTATTATACCATTGCTAAAACAATTATACTTTATGTAACAGTAACGCATTTATATTAATCCCACTGTTGATATAGACGTTTTTACCTAACCACAGAGCTTCACTATGCATTTATACCTATCTATATACTATACACGCTGAATCACTGTCTTCTCTACAGTCCACTGGTGTCCATTCTAATTATACTGCTCACAGAATGAGGGGATATTTAATTATTGCTTATTTCATTGATAAAAATCCCCTAATTTATGTGAGCAGTACACATGGCACAGTGTTTAGCAACAACGTAAACACTTTTTCTCCTTTCAACTTTCCCCATTTTTGCTTTTACGATGTGTTTCGGTCCCCTCCTCTTTGATTTTCAGTCTTTACTGCTCACCAACGTTAGGGGTTATTTCACAATTAATTATTCCATTACGTAAGAGCTCCTGGTTTTTGTAAGTAGTGTATTTAGATATGCCTTTTTAAGTGTTTTGTTTTTTTTGTACTGGATGATGTTTTATGGCATTTGTTTCTCAGCCTTGCTTTTCTGCCAACTGGCCTCCTGTCTTTCACTGTCCTTCCTCAATTTTTATAGCTTGCTTCCTCTTTCATGCCATTCATCTGCCCATCTTCCTCCTGTTCCTGTGCTTATTTCTCTCTAGCTCCTCTTAGTATTCCACCTGATTTAAGACTCCACAGCCCCAAAGCCCCATCCACTGTAACGGGATACTGCAGTAAGTCCCTCTCCCAGACCTTCCTCCCCTAAACAGAGCTCCTATTGGTTCATTACTACCCCCTGTGTTCCTGCCTTTCACAGCCTGCTGCACAGATTGGCTAACGACATTGCATCAGTAGTAGTAGTAGTAGTTGTTGCTGTGTTTGGGTGTTTGGGGTTTTGGATGCTTGGCATTAGTGTCTAGTCATGGAGGACAACAGTGCTGCATATATTGTTCTTTTCCCTCCTTTTACACACCATCTTCCTTGGTCATTAGCTAATTAGGAGTTTGGTATGATAATGTATAATGATAAGCCATGCAGTGCTGTGGCCCCCCAGGCATGGAGTCTGACGCCTCTGTACTATTTAGACTAACAATTCATCTCATTACTGCTCCTTTACTTACAAACCCTCACCAGGGTGAGAGTGTTTGTTTGTGAATGCTGTCGACCCATAAAACCTAAGCTTTCACTCCATCATCCACTCCTGCGCTCTGATCCCCACTCTAAAATATGTTTTAATCTCCTAACTCTCTAGTACTAGCTTCTGTTATACTAAATAACAATAACAGATGTTATTCCAAATCAGTTAAAATGATTTAGGATTCCAAGAATGATTGGAATTATTAGGTATTAGGTACAGCTTGCTATCATGGGGTCGGACCTCCTTTCACCCTCAGAACTGCCTTAATTCTTTGTGGCACAGATTCAACAAAGTGCTGAAAACATTCGGCAGAGATTTTGATACACATTGCCATGATAGAATCATGCTGTTTCTGGAGGTTTGTCGGCTGCACATTCATTCAATGCAAAGCTCTCATTCTACCACATTCGCTCTGTTGGACTGAGATCTGGTGACTGTGGAGTCATTAAAGCACAGTGAACTTGAGCTTGTGTATCTTCTGAAAACAGCCGTCAGTAGATAGTACACTGTGGTCATGAAGGCAGTGGACATGGTCAGCAATGATACTCAGATACGCTGTTTTAAAAACAAATAATACTCAATTGGTATTAAGTGACCTAAATTGTGGCATGAAAATTTCCTCCCTCACCATAACACCACCAGCAGCCTAAATCGGTGATAGAGGGCAATTTGGGGCTTATCCATATGTCACAGAAAAATTCAAGTCTCATAAGACCCAGGGATCAGTTGTCCAATCGTTCATCTTCCAATTTTGGTCCATGAGCCCGTGTGAATTGTAGCGTCAGTTGCTAGTTCTAAGCTGACAAGAGTGGCATGACTTCTGCCGCTGTAGCCCATCTGCTTCAAGATTTTCCATACTGTTTCAATTTTATTTCTATAGCGCTTTTTACAGCGTAGCATTGTCTCAAAGCAGCTTTACAGTAATACAATTATCTAAAAAGCCAATCCCAAGTTGAGCAAGCCCAGGGCGACAGTGGAAAGGAAAAACTCCCTAAAATGGTAGGGAGGAACCAAGACTCAACAGGGGACCCGACCTCCATACTAAATGTATATCAAATTATAGCAAAATTAGTTTAAAATAATTAACAAATTATTAATAAAAATTTAAAGTAGTAATGTTTATTATTATTATTAATTATAAAATAAACTAAATTTTAAACAAAATTGATTATAAAATGAGTCCTTGGGAGGTCCTTGGAGGCACATCGTCTCCTAATACTGTGAATTCAGGGATGCCCTTGAGCATACATGCTTTGCTAATGAGTGGTTATTTGAGTTACTATTGACTTTCTATAAGCTCAAACCACTCATTCTCATCTGGCATCAACAACTCGACCAACTATTGCTTACTGGATAGTTTCTCTTTGGACCATTCATGTAATCCTTAGTGATGGCTTTCTGTGCAAATCACAGGGGATCTACAGTTTCTGAAATATTCAGATTAGCCCGTCTAGTACCAGCAAACAATTCAAAGTCTCCTAGTTACTCTTTCTTTTTTCTGATGCTCGATTTGAACTTCAGTAGATCGTCTTGACTATTTCCACATGCCTAAATGGGTTGCCTATTTCATTTAGCAGACGCCCTTATCCAGAGTGACTTACAATTAATACAGTCTTAAAATCCAAGCAATGGTGGATTAAGAGCCTTGCTCATCTTGCTGATCCATAGTCCAGTTTTTCTGCCATATGATTGGCTAAAATATTTACTCTACCAAGTGGCCTTACACATGTAGACATGGTAGGTGACCTGCTAAATTTCATACCAAGCATAATAGCCGTTTGGACCACAGATATAGAATAAGTTTCACATGTGTTACCTGAATGGACCTATGCAGCACTTACCTGTATATACAGTCTCCTGTATGCAGTTATTGACACCCTGGTAAAAAGGCATACATTTGCTTATTCTGACACTAAAAAATAAGAAATAGCCAACCTTTGGTCAAAGATTCCTTCATCTTCAGTAACCACTTAATGGTGGTGAGACCCTCGTTGGGTCTGGTGTCAGTCATGCAAAAACAGGGCACCACCAAGCAGCACTTTTTGATTGTGATTTAGACTTGTTTTCACTGCTTTGTAATTGGTCTAGACCTTCAGAAGGAAACGTGAAGCATGCAGTGTCTTCATGTTGTGATGAATCGGCCTGAATTAAATGTTTCTACATTCAAATGTGCAGGTATTTCAATATGGCTTCTATATTCTATATATTATGACTTGTCGTTGTCATGACACGTTTGGGAGCACTGTAGAAATCAAATTATATTTTTTTTTGGATGACTTCCTAGATTTTTGGCCCCATTTTACTAGCATGTGCAATAACTCAGAGGTGCAATTATTTGAACTGTTTTATACAGTATGTTCCGTATTTATCACATTTAATGCTACGATATTCATATAATTTCAAATATTTTTTCTTTTTTTGTTTTAAACATTATCGAGTGTATATTCTTGCAAGAATGATTGCAACTGCAACTCCTGGGATCAATAAAATGATTCTGATGTGCCCAAAGTCTTTGTTGAAGGAAAATGTCTGTAGGCTGGTGAGTGCCCCCTGTACAGCTCATGACTGCTGCAGCTGTATATCATCTTGCCATGAATGAATGATGCCACTGTTTCAGTGGTAGAGGGATGATTCCCATCCCCTTAAGCAGACCATTCTTGTTTTAAGAGGGTCCTGGCAGGCTAGCTGCCCCACTGAGAATCAAATAATTAAGTACCGTTTCTAAATGACAGAAATCATACTGTTCAACCTTATGTGAGATCAAATCCTGTTTTAAATCTTTTTGTTCCTGTCCCCTTTCCTTAAACCTTAGATCTAGATTCCTGTACTTTGCAACCATTATGAGATTCTTAGTTTCATTACTCCACATGATTCCACACGTAGCTATAAATACACATATTAAAAAAATGTCAGAACTTACTCTTTGAAATAAAGCAGATTCATAACCATGTAATAAGCTTCTGTGAACAGTCCCATCAGAAGAGGACACAAATATCAGGAATGCATCAAACCCACTTTTTATTGTTATAATAGTTCAGTTATTATGTCTTAATGCACAAACTACACTGCTTTTTACAGTGCTTGTTTTGGTGCAAGTTTCATTTCTCTGAATAAATATAATTCTATGTTGTCTGTGGCTGTTTTCAGCTGATGGGAAAGGAACAGATCAGCAGTTTTATCTTTCAGTGTTAAGGTAATTTAAGTACCGTACCCCGTCCTAATACTTTTATTAGTCATATTGGACGTTAAAATTTAAAGATTTTTTGAAAAGAGATCTGAACTGAAAAAATGCTTAACATCTCCAAATGCTATAAAATTCAATAATAAACACTGTTGACACTAAGAATAATTTTGATATAAAATGGAAAAAATATAGATATCAGTTTGTTTTTGAAGGTAGCAAATGGGGAAACTTGCAAAAAAAATGCATTTGGTCTCTTAAAAAGAAAAATGTCATGTGATTGTCTCATGTACTGTAGATGTTTTATACTATAATAAAAAAGAAACACTTTAATAAGTTACAGAAATTTGGCTTAGGACTCAAACCTGGGAAATGTCTGACAGAGGGAAGTGATCATCGGAGAGTGTGCTTAATGTGAACTAAAAACACAGAGCATGCTGGGAAGGAGGACACAAACTGAGCTGTTTTCCTTTTGTGAGGAAACATAATGAGTTTGTGCGTTTGTGGTCGATACGATTGCAAGAAATGATAGCAGCTGCAAATGTTCTGTGATCTCCATCAGTCAGTTCTAGGTAAACAATCTGCTTTAATGTAATATCAGAATAATTCTTACTCGTGAATGTAGAATACAGCATTTACACGCGTGTCGATCTGCGATAAGAAATATTGGATATAATTGAGAATGCTCAAATTAAGTACTTTTCTGCTGAGTGTTTGTTCAGTAAAGCTTAGAATAAAAGCTACAATTCTGAAGCTGACAAAAAAACCTGCAGAGTATTTAGAACCTGCATAAATCCAAAACCCTGCATGTTGCTGACAGCACAAAGAAAGTACCGCTCTTCAATTGCATGCATGTGCCTATTAACGACCACATAATAATTATAATAATATAACAATAAAGACTAGACATTATATTACCATAGTCATGTAATCTTTATGATATTTAGATAATGGGTATTGTCATAAATGTCCCAAGAGATACTTCTGAAAACACAAGTGTTTGATGGGTGATTAAAGCAACTTATACTTTTGTTAAAAAATTATTTACTAGACAGTATTACAAACAATAGAAAGAAGTTCAGCCAGATAGAACAGAGACTCAATAAGTGAGAAATAAAGGAGTACTGCTTATAATAGGACAGGAACAAACATTTATGCTACTAATAAGCAGTGGAAAGCCATACACACACGTAACTTACACAAAAAACATTTGGCTGGTGGTCAGCTGCTTGCGGCCAGTAGGGATATAAAACTGATCATTATTTCCTGTTAGTTGTTAAGATGGCCCTCAGTGCATACCTGTATTCAGAATCTAAACACAATGTAAAAGAATGCTGTTCAAGCAAAAATCTCTGACTGATTAGTAATGCTTCCTTCCTTTTATGAAGTGTGAACAGCTGCTACAGGCAGTGCTGCTAAAGCTGTTACATGCATGCATTCACATGGCTTTTTTTAATCGGATTTTCTTGCAGCTGTATGAATATGAGAGTGTGTACTTACTGTGAATGATCAAAACTTTTTTCCCTCCCTTTCTCTGGCAGTGCTTGCTTGTGGCAGGCCACAGGCTACAGCTGTTTATAAGGTATCCGAGTATGCTCGGCGTTTCGGTGTGCCAGTCATCGCAGATGGTGGCATTCAGAGCGTGGGACACATTGCCAAAGCCCTGGCACTGGGTGCCTCCACAGGTAAGGAAACTCTGCAAGCATTTTAAGATGTTTTGTGGTGCAGGTTTATGTGCTTGGGTAGTTGTTGGGACTTACCTGTTTCTGTCACACATTCTGTTGCAGTGATGATGGGCTCCTTACTGGCAGCAACCAGTGAGGCCCCTGGTGAGTATTTTTTCTCAGATGGCATCAGACTCAAGAAGTACAGAGGAATGGGCTCGCTTGATGCCATGGACAAGAACCTGGGATCTCAGACCAGATATTTCAGGTAGTACATATATCCAGCTACTTGTATGAGGGGAAGTAAACTGCTCACCCGTCCTCCATGGGCGGCCTAGATGTTAATTAAATAAATACTTAACAGTATAATTAATTATAGCATAATTACGTAAATAATTTAAATCAATAACAAATTAATAATAATTTTAAATTAGTAATAAAATAAATACACTAAATTATAAAACAAAATAGATTATAGAATGAGTCCTCAGTGGGAGGTCCTTAGATGCACATCGTCTCCTACTGTCCAAACGATGGAGGGCATCCATGAACACATTGATGGAATTCATTACATGAATCAAAATTAAATATGCTTGTATAATATTGATATACGTTTTCTGCCCCTTGTTTTCACACAATACATCTCTGTCTCTTCAGCGAGTGTGATAAGATTAAGGTCGCTCAGGGTGTATCAGGAGCAGTACAGGACAAAGGCTCTGTCCATAAATTTGTGCCATACCTCCATGCTGGAATTCAACACTCCTGCCAGGATATTGGAGCCAAGAGCCTAACACAACTTAGGTAAACATACATACACAGTAGTTCAGTGCATGCTTATAAAAAATGATCATACACACTCTGGCTGAGAACAGGTACATGCATGTATCCAAAATGGCTACGGTCGTCATTGTCCTTGTTCCTCCCCTGTCTCTCCTGCTCTCAGGGCGATGATGTATTCTGGTGATCTGAAATTTGAGAAACGAACTGTATCTGCTCAGATGGAGGGGGGAGTGCACAGTTTGCACAGGTACACACACACACACACTCATTGTATGTTTGTATTTGTATACTCGTTGTATATTTAAATAAATCCCCAGACCCCTCCACAACAAAAGTAAATAAAAAAGTAAGACTGAATGAAATAAAGCTTAATAACTAAGACCATGGCAAACTGTGGTCTGGTGAGTTTTTCTCCGCTTGTTCTGCAGCTGTGTGTAACCATTGCTTCTTAGAGTCATTCTAGTCTTTAGTGTACACTATAATAATAATGTGATTTTATATAAACATATGTTTTTCATTACATGTACACGCTGTTTAGGATTTCACAATATGATACACATTCATATATATCACACAATACGATTAAATGATGATATATTACAATGAGATGCTTATGGCAATGTATTGTGACGTTCCACATAATTCAATGAAAATATAAGAACTACTGTAATACAATTTATGTGTACAGACTGGGTCGTCTTAATTAATCATGTTAATTCAGCTGGCAAAATGAGTCAAAACACTGTACTGTACTTCCTTAAAAATATCATATATATATATATATATATCCGGCTCACACACCGGATAAGAAGCCTACATAGGATTGGGGAAAGCTCTCTGACACTGCAGGAAGGATCAAACTTTTTAAAGTGCAGCGTTCAAATTAAAGGATAATAACGAACGATTATGGTCAGTGATGGATCATGGCAGGAAATTTGCAATTAAGATTAGTGATCTGTTCTAATTATTACGGTAAGTAAAATCTGGTAATTGTTGACTCTAACATCATATGTCAGGCAGAAACTTGGATGGGATTTTTTTTAACCCTAGACATGTTACTTTGAGACCATGTTGTGATGTCATAAAGCTGTACAGATGATTTACTTGTGGATGTACACTATTCAGGGTTATGTTTAAATCAGAGAAACAATGTGGGTCAATGGCACAACAGGTTAACAGGAAAACAGGTTAAATGGAAAAAAGGTTACATTTAGATGATCAAGTAAGTTTTGGGCAGTACAGTGGTGCAGTGGTTAGCACTGTCGCCTCACAGCTTCAAGACCCCGACTTCGCTTGTGTGGAGCTTACATGTCCTCCCCATGTGTGTATAAGTTTACTCCTGTCTCATCCCACAGTGCAAGAACTGTCTTAGGTTAATTGGTGTTTCCAAAGTGCAGTAAGTGTGTCTATGCCCTACGATAGATTGGCTCTCTGTCTTGGGTTTTGCTGTTTTGCGCCCAGTGTCACAGAGTAGGCCCCGGCTTCCCTGCCATCCTAACAAAGATTTAGAGTAAAAGACAATGAATGAAGGTCACTTTTACTGGCTGAAAAGGGCACCACTAAGTAAAAAAAAGTTATATTCATTATATAAAACCTGAAGTGCCTGTATATTTAACTATACAATAGCTACCTGTAAAATGGAGGGAGTTCTGTAATAACTTGTAATGACTGTTACTGGTTGAAGTGTCTAACCTGTTTTGTTCAAGTTTATGATCAAAACATGGATGCCTGGTTCTTTGTTTTAGGTTACTTATACTTTGTCTTCTATTTTTCAGCTACGAGAAGCGTCTATTCTAAAGGCAACAAAAAGCATGGCAAGAACACAGTCAAACTATATTAACACACACACACACACACACACACACACACACACACACACTCGGTCATATACACTGTCAGATTATGCCAGACTGGCTATCGGAGCTCTCATATATGCACAGATGCAAAGACATTGATGTGCCTGTGCCCCTTTCAAAACTTCCTCTTTTTCGTCTTCCAAAGACTCCAGTTGTAAGGAAAGCAACTTATGCATTGTGTGTGACTTACGTTTGTGCGTTATTAAATATAAGGTCATGACTTTATTGAATAATGGCAGGGAATATGAATACTAATGTTAAGTATTCATGAATTTCAAATACATTTTTCACCTAAAGTTTGTGTTTGTTGTCTTCTTATAAATGTATCTTCCAAACACGCATGAACACACAAATACAAATGCTTCCAGAATGTATAGGCCTGTGGTAGCCTAGCGGTTAAGGTACTGGACTCTAGACCAGAAGGTCCAGGGTTCAAATCCCACCTCTGCCAAGCTGCCACAGTTGGGTCCTTGAGCAAGACTCTTAACTTAAAATGTAAGACTGTATTAATTGTAAGTCGCTCTGGATAAGAGTGTCTGCTAAATGCTGGAAATGTAAATGTATATTAAAAAACAGAAACGTTGGAGGAATTCTGCATGCGTTCAGAAGAGGAAGTAGTTCTGTGGTTGGTTCTCGCTGCAGTATGGGTCAGACATTAGCTGAGAAACTCTTCCTCATGTTTGTTAAACATGGCTAAAAAGGATTTGAGTGGATTTTGAAAAATGTATTAGAATGCCAAATGGATCATTCAAAGCCTGAAAATTAGCATTTGCTTGGTTGGAATTAGTGTGAAAATCAGCTTGTGCATGTACACAAGCCAATTCGATGTATTGCTGGATTCACAAGGCACTAAACTCTTCCTTATTTAGTCTCGAGGGAACCAGACTGTGCCTCCAAAACCACCGTACTTTCCAGACATTGGCTCTGTACATACACACAGTTGGGAAAGGACACCCAAGGACAACCATACACCTGGACAGATTCTCTCAAAGATAGGTGTTATTAAATGAAACCCAATATTTAACTGATTTTGGAAATGACCGAACCAACAGCTGATACATCTGAGTGACTGGCTGATTAATGACAATTTTACACAGACTGGCCCAAAAAGTGCATATGCCATTATTATTTATTTCATTTCTCCCGATAGCAGCAAATTATGCTCATCAATTTCAGGGAAAAAAAGGCGAAAGCAATGGTCTAATGAAGAATAAAGTGTTCAAATCCTGATTTAATAATTATTTCATAGCTTCTACCAGTAATTCTATATGCTTTCCAAGAATACACTGACACAGCATTAGCAACATAAACACTTAAAAATGTAGGGATATTTCATTTTTGAAGTATCTGATAATCTTTGTGAGCAGTGTATGTATATATGTGTGTATATATATATATATATATATATA
>JAUZST010045971.1:0-25717 GCA_034779995.1 Parotocinclus haroldoi | reverse complement strand
GGAGAGAGAGAGAGAGAGAGAGAGAGAGAGAGAGAGAGAGAGAGAGAGAGAGAGAATTTAATTGATATACGGTTTTCGCTTTGCATGGTAGGGTAACTTATACTTGTGGATGAAGCGATTAACTCTATTCACTGACAATGGTTTTCTGAAGTGTTCCTGAGCCCATGTGGTAATTTTTAATGCAGTCAATGCAGATCAAAAGCCACAGGCATTCAACGTTGGTTTTCGGCCTTGCCGCTTACTTGCAGAGATTTCTCTAGATTTTCTGAATCTTCTGATGATATTATGGACTCTAGATGATGAAATCCCTAAATTCCTTGCAAATGCACAATGAGAAACGTTCTTAAACTGTTAAACTATTTGCTCACGCAGTTGTTCATTGTTGTGGTGAATCTCGCCCCATCCTTGCTTGTAACCAGACCTCTGTCATGTGTGACTGCATGCATAGAAAACATTATCTTAATGATAACTTTATTTTAATTTCAAAATACCATTCCAAAACTGGACAGATAAAGAATTTTACATTTACTGTCGAAAATAACAGCTAGACTAACAGCTTGACTAGACATGACACCTTGGGTGTGAGAACTGCATTAGATGAGGTTACATCTATACACAAGGTTATATTAGAAATAGTTATATACACACACAAGGCAATGATAATTAAGAGTAATCAAGTACCCAGGATTACCCAGAGAAAACCCACGCAAACCCATGGAGGACATGCAGACTCAACACAGAACCCAGGCCGCTCTACCCTGGGATTGAACCCAGGAGATTCATGCTGTCAGGCAGCGGTGCTATCCACCGAGTCATTGTGTTGCCCATGTGATGATAAGCAACCATAGAGAAAATCATGGTTTCTGTTAGCAACATGTCAAACTTTTAACATCAAAGTACTGACATAATTACAGTAAGAACAGCCTTCTCACTGTTTTTATATCAACTGACCAGACACTAACATTAAACTTCACATAAAGTGAATTCCAGTAGAACTAGGTTTAAGAAAGTAAGAATTTAAATAAAAATATACTGATTGTTAACATGACTTGAGGCAAATATTATGGCACTCAATCAGAATAGAGCAAAGCTTTAACATGCTGCTACTATAAACAAAGAAAAAAATTTAATTATATCTAGATGCAAAACCATGCATCTATGGACAGTTCATCAACCTTCTGGAAGATCCTTTCTGTATACCATGCACATTTAACGTATAGAGAGAGCAATTTACACAATTTATGCTGCAATCCAAGTGCAGTCGATCAGCTGTGACATGTTTTGTATCTTTAGTTTTCCTCTTGAGCTGCAAGGCTAATGTTGAATACAAAATCAGTTTGTGGCTCAAGCACATAGTTAAGTCCCACTCAGCATAAACATCACGCTAGGGGTAGAGAGCATAAAAGTTTGTTGGCTTAAACTGGAAGATGATAATATTCAGTCAGCTCCAGCATTATTTTCACCCTAAAAGTTCGGATAAAAAAGGTTGTTGAAAATATCTGTGGTCATCTCACAGTGAATATATTTAAGAATTCAACCATTTAATTGATGTAAATATATTCCATATTATAATTTGCTATAAAAATAATAATAACAATAATACATTATAATGTAAAATATTTTATCTTACATAACAGTATATATTTATTAATAACAATTAGAAAAGAAAATTCCATTTATTCCACTGGATATTTAGGAACTGTTTTACTGGGATATAAATATAACGTTTATATCTTTAAATGTTCACCAATCTTATAAAATAAATAAATTAAATAACAATCATGTGTTCACCATCATAAATAACACAATGGCTATAAAAAAGCTACACACAAAACAATGACCATATGCACTCTTTGGGTACAAACAAAGTACAAAATAATATCAGTTTCTACAGTCAGGTTAGACTTTCTTTAGAACTTTTTAGCAACAAACATACAAAGTGGTGTAAAAATGGTTATATAGAATGGAACCTAATGCGTATTGTGAAGTATGGTGGGGGATCTGTAATGATGTGGCACTGTTTTTCCTTCCTTGGCCCTGAAAATTGTTAGGACATATGGCATAAATGTACACAATTAGGTACTAAATGCAGAAATGTCGTTATGTATTTGTTTTTTGTTTTAAAACAATAACGACTGTTTAGTTCAAAATTATAAGTCAAGTTCTAAATATAAATCACTTTAAGTGACCTTTAAAAAAGTCACATTGCATGTTGAAGGTGGTGGTAATAACTTCAGGCTCCTGCAGTTGGTGTTTCGCAAGGATGATATAACACCATAAATATGAACAATATTACTATCTGCAATGTGTGTGATAGGATTCATAGATTGAGAAAAGTTGGTACAGTAAATCTCTCATTCAATATGTGGAAAATGGATAGCAAAGCAGACGTTAAAGATTGGCAAACAAGAGTGATTGCATTTGGGGATGCCAAAAGCCATATAACGAAGGAAGGAGCTGAATAAGTAGGTGTGTCGAAGCGTACTGTTATACAGGTCTACCAACTGTGGCAGAATTCCCAGTCTAGAGGAAAGTCTTATCTGAATTGTGGCTGAAAGATGAAACGGATAAAGAGGGAACAGAAACAGAACAGAATCCTGTGCTATTCTGGGGGTGTTTTAATTACAAATAAATGAGTACTTTGGTTGAGGGGACTGTACATTTGAACCACAATGCCTACATTGATCTTTTGGACAACCTCTTTTGCTTTTAGCTCATTATCTTAGCAGGGAACAATGTTCCTTTCCCTGTATTCCAAGAGGACAATTCTCACATTCACTGGGCTGCAAATGTTACTGATTGCCATGACGAACATTCAGGAGCAGAGACACCTCTGGACGGCCTATCATGCATGTTTCTCACACAAGTGACTGCTTTTTGTATGTTGAGCTTATGTTAAAATAAATTTCAACTGATTGCTATCATGTTGTGGACATTCCAGTCTATAGTCCAAGACCATAACGGCCATGTCACCAAGTCAAATCAAATAAAATGTATGTATATGGCAATTTTCACAACAAAAAAGTCGGAGGTCAATTTGTATTTTTTAGGTCGTAATGATATGAAACTGAGTGCCAATGTGTTTTAGTTGTCAGCCAGAACAGCTTTGAAGCTAAACTTTAGACAAAAGTCATATCTTGGCAAAGATTTGTAAAAAAAAAGTTATGGTTTTTAATTACAAAAAGTAACTTGAAGGGGCCATTTGACGAACCATGTAAATTGTTAGCATGTGTGAAATGATTAGCTTGCATAATCTAATGTGCTCTGCTGCATGAAAAAGCCCTGCCCCATAAATAATGCTCAATGGGGAAAAACAACCTTTACTCTGTAAATCTGCATTGCCTTCACTCAGAGCAAGTGCTTGACATGCATGCTAACAGCTAATTATAAATAATGAGGATTTATTTACCACAAAAAGCTATTAGCCTTTCAGCACCTTCAGTCCTCCTCATTGGTGCATTCAGTAAATTGTGTGATGTTGGTGAATCCATGAGCCGTGACTTCTTTAGGTACCTGGGCCAGGCCCCTTCTGACAGGACCATTAACTTTCATCCAGCAGCTTGGGTGCTTTCACTGGTGTGAGGGGAGCGGGATGCAAGAAATACAGAGAGTTTGGGGAAAAATTTAACCTGCCATAGAATTGCTATTCATTCCAAGACCTGACTGATTCCTTCCTGACAGAACAGGCCTGTCAGAAGCCCTTCGGCACTGGCAGTGACGCTGAGAACATCGATTACCCCAGGAAGCCTGAGGTTCCAAACCTCAGAACCACTTAGCACTCTGATGAGCAGCACCTCACCTGTAACCTTAATGTCATGGTGGGAGAGAAACACAAGAATATACCATTCAGTGGTTTTAATGTACAACATATTTTACTGTGCCGGTTTGATTCTGGAGATTCCATACTATTCCATACTATTATAAGGTTTATAATAATTTCATATTATAAACATTTTATCAGTGAGTACATCTGAAAAGATTGTGATTAGAAGGGTTGTCCACTTTTGGCCAAACAGTGTAATTGGAGCAACGGTTGGCAATGGAACCACATCCATTGCTAACAGTTGCAAAATAAGCACACATCTATCTTGTCTTCACAGATGAGCCTTAACAGAACAAAACATATGGAAGAGTTTCACAGTTGTTGTTGTATTTTTTTCAAAAAGAACTGACATTTTGTCTAATTTCTGCTGTGCTAGATCTTGTTTCTGTTGTTTTTTTACTTTCAATACATTGTTTAATAAACTACATGAGATATTTTAATAAAGTAGGCTTTATCTTAATAATTACGACTAACTGTACTTTAACGCAAGTGTTTAAACATGTTTAAGGTAGGCTACTTATGATATGCACAGCATATTAAACTCCTCTGTTTATGATAAATTCAGCATACGGTGGATTTGTCAAAATGTATCCCCATCGTAAAATCAAACTATGTGTATTTTCTGTCACAATCCCTGGATGACACAGTGTGATACAGTCTGACATAAAGCACTGCTTTTCCAAACATGCATACAGCTATGCACAGGCACACAACATCGCAGAAAAACATTATGTAATCACAGTTCACATACTACATATAGTTCGCATGAATATATTCTCTTGACAAAGATAATATAGAACTGCATTATCCTACAAGCAGAACTGACACCTACACAGATATAGAAAATACTGGAAAAACTGAAATAAACTAAGATATATAAACATTTCAAATCTGCAAATATTTAGAATTACAAAAATGTAAGTATTACAAATAATTACCGACGTTTCTTCATACACACAAACAGTACCTCATGCACACACAAATCCCTCATACACACTGAACAGGATGTTCCTGAGGCTGTTGTTCCATAACACGTTCAATTATTTATCAGTCTGGCCATACAGTTGAATTCCACATCATCTGCAGGACCATTGATCTGCTGACTGTCACTTTTCATTCGCTTCTCCTGGTGAGAATTGTGATAGCAACAGGCTGAGTAGCTCAGCAACAACTCCTTTTGAGGGATTCCCAAGTCAAATGTGCAAAATAATGTACCATGGAGTCCCCATGAGCTGACCAACGGACATCATAATCTCAAACTGATGGAGCTACGGGTCTACTCCTATGCTACAATGGACTGACACAGCGCAACCTAAACACACCTGCATAGAAACCTTGCTGCTTTCTTCTGTGGCATTGTTGTTTCTGTCACTATCCAAAGCTCTTGGCCTTAGGTAAACATAGATAAATAGAAAATTTTGTCCAAGGCTAAGCTGCCCGGCTTCTCACCACCAGAGACCTGAACAATGACTGCAAAACTGTTGATGCTAACCCAATATGGACAATACCACACTCTCCTTACTTTCCTTTTCCATCACTTATGGATACTCCACTAGGGGCAGGTATTCCCCTTTCACCTGAAGAGAATGCCCCACTCATTTCAAGCCCCCATCTGTGTATCACAGAATTGGGCTGTGCTACAATCTGAAAAAGCTATCCTGTCACTTTTCACGTAAAGCTTGGATGTGAAAAATGAAAGGTTAACCCTCTTACATTGTTCATGAACTTGATGTGCTTGTCCACCGACTTAATGTGGTCAGTGAAATGTGGTTCTTCTATTGATTTAATTTCAACCGAGATGTCATCCGCATATCAGAACCTATGGCTGGGTGGTGTCCCTAAATCGGATCATATTTGCTCCATAAACAATGTTAGTACTCAGTAACCATTTGAGAACCAAATAAATGAAAGTGGTCTCAGTTAATCATCCTTAAACTAAGCTAAGGCAATCTGTTATATTAAAAAGTTGCTAAATAGTCAAATCAAAGATCTTGTTGAAAGCCAGTATCTTAACTGAGAATGCTGTTGAAACCTCAGCTAGATCACTCACGCAGAACAATGCACCTGAAGCATAGATGATCTGGATTGTTCATCCTTACTTAATGGAAACTAGCAATCAGGATCCCATTAGCATTAAATCATAGGATCTGGCCAGGATAAACTCACTGTGCTTCCCCAGTGATCTGGAAACAAATCTGCTCTGCACTGAAGGCCATATTCTTGTCACTTCGGGAGCTGTAAACACGCCCCAGCAACCAGGATGTAAAACACACTAGTGACTGACTGAAGGTCTGATATTGCCTGGGCCTGCATGTTGTGACATGCACATCAGCTTGTCACAATGTTTCTTCAATGTCTACGAAATTCAAAGATTTGCCTCTGGACATGTTGGTGTTTGGTGGTCACTGGGCCGATGTGTTCCACATCTATACAAGTCCCCACAGGAGCATCACACAATCTCCTAAATAAAGGTATCCACGCAGAACAGAACACATCAAGCACAGAGAGGATCCAGAGACTACTTTTCCTTTCAACTGTGTAAAAGTATATGTTTTCCTTTAAAAATGTGTACACTTTTATGAGACCTTTAAATGAAGTGTAACTCCAGAATGTTTAAACCCAGACTGGCAAACCATTCACAGCTATGCCGCAGGACTTTCTCTTTAGTGACACCCCTCAGCTCTCTGTCTCTATAAAAGTACTCAGTGCAGCTCTGTCTTTACTAGCAAACTGTAGTTCCATTTTTCATATTTCACCTAACTGTTTTACTCTGTAACATTTACAAACTGCCAATCAATACCAAATACCAAAATGTATTCTTTAATTTTACTGGCCACTCCAGTGCAGTTCAAACTTGTGGTGAGCCAGGGCCTAAGGAGCAACATGTGGTTAACGGTCCCTTACACTGTAGTCCATCACAGTCCAACTCAGACATTAAAGACACTTAAAGTGCCCAATTAAGAACCCAGTTAAAATCCATACATCAAATACGAGTCGAGGTCGTTAATCAATCCAGCATGTTTAACATACTCTCTATCCATTGCATCTGTGGTGCAGGTAGACATTACTGACAATAATTTCAACTTATTCTGAAACCCACTAACCTAGTCTAAGTGCAGTTTGTAAATTTGTCAAAACACTTCAAATTTAAAGCAAATCCAAGTATAGCAACTAGTACATGATATGATAAAGCATGAAACTCTTACCTCTGAAAAAGCAGTCTCTATCTCTCCAGTGATTCATTATATTGTAGTGTGAGCAAGTTAGCTTCTCCTGGCACCTGACAAACTCAGATTTATCCATCAGGGTGCCATGTGGTGATTCATGAGTTCCAGCAGTGGTTTGGTTTAGACTGCTCCAGTCCATCCTTTCAACAATTATTGGTTTAATCAGATCTGCTTGTTAAAATCAAACCATAAAGGCAAATATTGGCAGGTTTTGTGCTTGGGTTAGTCTCGCAGTTTGCAACTGTGCAATAACACTGTGAGGTCCTGTAGTTTGTGGCTCCATTTTGAAAGCTCCTCCAGTTGCTTCTTCAGGTTTCTACTTCAAAATAAAAGCACTTGGCTTATTTGAGTTGTATTTACTGAAATATATTCTAAGTGCAGTATTACACATAACTGGTCCTTTTGAAGCAATGGCAATTTTTCATCCCTTTCAAAGTTTTTTAGAACAGATTTGTTTGTGTTTGTTTAATCTCATGCAAGCATCATTGACTATTTGGGAAAGGAGCAAGGTTTTCTTATTACTTGTCAGTAACACTCACACTGAAAGCAGTTTAGAGTAAAGTAATGCATCTTTGGAGTGTGGTAAACCCACATGGACCCAGGGAGGACATTCAAACTTCTGTACATACAGGTCCACGATGTCTAGATCTGCGTGGCAACCAACCTAACCAATTACACCACCATGACGTCCATTCTGGCAGGGTAGAAATTTATTTGAATGGCTTGTCACCCTACGACTGTGTCATCATGGCCAGTATTTATCTATGATGTTTTTAAGCGAAGATATAAGATCAATGATCTGAACACAAACCCTAGCAGGATTGAGAGCGATATTCTGATATATCAGACTAATTAGCCGTGAGATCACTAGAAATCTAATGTTATTGTTGAGGAGTGGATAACAGGTTCCTGAGCTAGTACTTCATCATCTTTACATCAACTTTAATCACTTCCAGGCTCTCTCTCTGGGTGTTGTGCTAACAGGTGAGTTAACAAGTGTGCATTGTAAGGCAATAATATCTCTAACTAAATATCCAGCAGATAAACCCCAGCTGCCATATACGCATACACTGCTAGAATACGCACACTTACTGTGCAATATTACTCCCTGCTCCTGTAAGCCCACGGCTCCCTTCTAGGTAAGACAAGCTCTTGTGCTTGTGAGAACTCTGTAATTAGTGACCCAGGACACTCTCTCTCCCTCTCTCTCTCCCTCTCTCTCTCCCTCTCACTCTCCCTCTCACTCTCCCTCTCACTCTCCCTCTCACTCTCCCTCTCACTCACTCACTCACTCATGTTTCTCTCTGCTTGTCTGATACAGTCAAACTCCCCCTGCTCATTTACTGTCCAAGAGGCTGTGGCACTTGAGATGCAACCGAAATACTATGGCTGCTTTTACATATGAATAAACTACATTTGACAAGAGCAAGAAATAGCTAAACACATCAGATGTGAGAAATGAGTTTCTCAACCCTTTATGCAGTATGAGCACCATTTCTTACTCAATATGTGACATTATATCCAAAGTACATATTATATTCAAATTATAGTCATAATAACTGTCTTTATGTACTGTAGAAATTTCTCAATCACATTCTGTTACAGCTTTACATAATTAAGACTTGATGATGAGAACCACAATGTTTTTTTTTCTTGTTGTTTTTCGTTTTACAAGCTGGATAAACTTATTATACTCTCCTCACATGTTGGACATTTGGCACATTTTGCAGGTGCTCTGTCACTTTACATGGTATTCCCGTTTGCTTCCTAGATTTCCTTCCCAAGAGACTGCTTTGTTGTACACTTTTGTACACTTTACACACATGCACAACCACTGTAAACATATTCTCATATACTATTCATACTGTACGTTTTGTATTTTGTACAATCAATACGTAAATATCTACTTCAATTAACTGGTATTTTGTATACTTTTTCCTGGGAATTGTTGTACTAAATTTCATCGTACAATTGTATTGTTGATTGTATAATGGCAATAAAAGGTTTTTATTCTAGTCTATACTACTGACAGGTTGTGTTGAACTCTGGAAGTCTGAGCCAGTTTGCATGCAGTCATTTGACAGGCACTTTTATCCAGAGCAGCTTCCAACTGATACAATATTACAATGACAGCTTGAACCCTGCACCTTTGGTGCACACATAGTCCAGTATCATTCCTGTTGTGCCACTACAGTTATTTATCAATTATGTATGAGCATTAAAAATATAGCCGACCATGTGCATATAGCATCAACAATTGTACCCACAATATGGAACATACAGACTTTTTTACCATGTAGCATACGTACATCAGTTACATTTATCTAACTGTATTATGTTATATATCACCTCTGACTGCTTGATTGGATTCTGCACTTGTTTTTAAAGCTTGTTTGCAACACTGTCTAGTCTTAAAAACTGAACTTGAAATTGGCAAATTAAGAAAAGTGGAAAATAAAATTAAAAGACAGGCTCGTATACCATGTAGTACATAGATTTATAGCTTAGATTTAAAACAGTTTTAATGGTATTATTCTTTTTAAAATGGTTTTCTTTGCAGCAGGGGATGTAATGAAGCGTAGAGCTGAACCACATTGTTCACTACTGAGTAAGTAACCGTAAATGCCTTGCCTGAGCAATTTTCTGCTGCATTCTTCATGGCTCCCCTGACTTTGCTGTTCATGTGATGTCTCACAGCTCCACGGCAATGGTTTATATCTGAAATTGTCCAGTGAAATGTAGCATGGGCTATCCTCAACACTCATTCTGATCTCACCTTTCTTTCTGTTTCCCTCTCTCTGCAGAGCACTGACTGAGACAGGGCATTAGTGGAAGACTCTCGAGAGAGCTCTATGACCGAAGAGTGTCTGCCCTTTTCAGATTTCCTGTCTGCCCACTGACATCCCCTCTTTGTCCTCAATGTCTCCATCTCAGCATGCAAGGATTAAAAAACCTTAGTGGTGAAATGTCAGAGAGTGGTTAGCAGTGACAGTGCAGGCTCTTCTCATCTGCTAATTGAAATCCAATGAGGTGTGAAAGAGCCCTTTAAAAAGTCCCAATCAACAGGAACATCACGCAACCACCCTCACACGCAATGTAATTTAATTTTGACATCTTGCGCTCTTGTTATGGATCCATCGCGGCCAATTATGGGATAAGATTGAGTTTCATGAGCCTCGCTGGATTCCAGAGCCCAGGAGTCGCTAACAGGAAGCAGAGCCCCACTGTAATCACACCCACTCATGCCTAAAGCGGTGGTTAGCTTATCCAAATCGTATCAGAGCATACATCTGGACAGTTTCAGACAGGACCTCTGAGAATGAGAACGTTCATGTTGGAGGAATCAACACCTGAGATTAGATTTTCACCCAAGCAAGGCTGGCAGTGGGCTGCAGGGGATACACAGAGAAGCGTTCATTAAGCAGTGTATTTATAGCAAGCATTGAAAATGAGCTATGCCATGAACAATACACACACACCAGTTGAGTAAAGCCACAGCTTCTGTCATTCTAACACTGCATGGATACAAATGAAGTGAAATATTTACCAAAGTGTCTAAACTTTTAATAAATGTTGGTGAAATTCAATACTTTAGCAAATCAAAATATCTAATATCTCACCACAGCATTGCACTTTTCATTCAGTAAATTGCTCATTAAAAGTTAACAGCATAGAGGAACATGGAAAATCTGCTTTAATGCCCGAGGCACTAAAGTAACAGACATGCACTGAAGCTGGTGCATCTCTAGGAATCTACGTATTAAGCAAACATGAACACATTAAAATGATTAACAAAAGACTAACACTTACTTGAAAGCATTATCTTCAGGAATACCAAGACACACAAGTCTTACTGGGCAGGTGGGTCTTATTCTGGTCCCAGTTTCGTCTCCGGCTGAGCCACTTCTAGCCCTGTTCTTTATTCAGACTCAACACACAACACTACTACTGTGTGTTACTTCCTAGATTTAACATACTCCATTAAGATGTTTGTCCATAAGATCCTCACTTTGATCCTGATATCGAACTCCAGTTACTCCGGTTTCCTCACACAGTTCAAAGACATGCATTAGGTTAACTGATTACTGTAAATTTGCCCTTTGTGTATGTGGCTGACTAGTATTAATGTAACCCGTCATGAATAGACACATGCTGATGCAACAATAAATTAAACAAATGAATACAACATTATGACAATAAACCATGCACAACAATCCTGAATAAACATGGACACAGCATCATTATTACTTTGAAAACTAGGTAATTGTTTTTTAATAACGCAATTCATTCTTAATCTGTTTCATGAGTGTTTATGGTTTATGATAATGGTGAGAGAAGCTTAGCTGTAAGAGATTCTTAGATGTTCTTAACAGTTGCATCCCAAACCATACATTACGTCTAAATAATGGTCGAAATAAGCAATGCTAATTTGGTGCCTAAAAGCTATAACCTTACAGCAGCAGTTAAAGTTGTCATTTCTGTGCATGACTAATTTTCTCTTTGCACAGCACATAATCATGTATTATGTATTATAGAATTCATTTAGAAAAGCCATAAGAATGAGGTCAGTGTTACATTTTGAAACTGTATGACAGAGAACAAAGCAGTGTGTTCTATCCTGAGTCAATATTGAGTAGCCTTTAATGTATGGAGAATGGTGCCGGTGCGGTAGGTCACCCTGAATATGATCTGTTTAACCCAGCGATATTATTTACTCAAAAGAGGTGTACTGATTTAGCATCTGATTTTGTGGTCATGCTCAATATGAAGAGCAGGGCAATCTGATCCTATATTCCAGCTAAGTTATTTAAAGAGTCCTAATAATAAACTGTATTTGAATCTTAAGGTGAAACAAATTGTTATTTTAATAACACACCGATGCGCAATGCTAAAGTTAAAACAAACCAAAACAAATGGGGAAAAATCTGATCAATGACATTGATGTTTGGCTCCATCTCATAGACGACTCTACTCACTAATTTGTATTGTATATCCACTATTTATCCTCTTCAAATCCTAGTTGTAACACCTCTACACCTTGTCTAATAGTGCTGTAGTCCAGTGGGAGATGTTAAAGCTGAGAGATTAGGTTTTCTTGATTTTTCTGCCAATATTGCCCATGGGACGATCTAGGCACCAGTACTACTTCAATCCAGATTTTAATCGTCTTGAAATGTTTAGCACATTGATGCACCATTAAAACATGTTACTCACTCTGGGTATTTGTTGTAATCAGCAAATCAGTTTTATGTTCCACTCATAACAGTGGACAGTCATATCTAGTATAGTACATAATAATGCAGGATAGATTTAAAGCAGGTGAGGTCTTTCACTGAGTCTATCTGCCCATTAGAAAACATTTATTAATGGTATATTGTTACTTCATTCTACTATAGCTGACTACATCTTAAAACATATGCATTGCAAATGGTAAAATGCATTACATTGTATGTCCTCATTCAACCAGGGTCTTCCCCAAATTTTATGCAAATGTTTATAATATGTTTTGCGCATTTACTGTTCAGTACACTTTTCAGGATGTAAGCTTTTGAGAAGTTATTGTAATGCATGTTTAAATGTCTCTGTTGCATTTCTCAAACACAATCATTTCAGGTTTATGTTTCATAAATTTGACCACAAATGCCTGATATTTCTCACATGTCTAGAATAGCAGAGAAAACAGTTCTTATGCTTATTATTCAAATCCGTAAATCAGTAACGCTGTAACAATTTGCTGACTTTAATGTTCCCATGGAGAGCTAGCTCAATAAACAGATTAATAAGATATTTAAGCCATATCAAACATTTCCAAGCAGGCAGAAGCTGCTCGTGATACAATTGTGTTTGCAGGGCAATAATCAACTGGGCATTTCATAATTAATTTTCGCTTTCTTTTCCACCACAATATACCATTTCAAATAAATGTTGCATTAAGCACTCCGCTGCACTCCATTGGCTGCCATTTTGATAGAGGAATGTGCTAATGCTATAGGCTGAATTCAGCCACCGTTACCTTCAGATCAATTGGGTGACACCAGCAAAAACATTACACAACACAGCAGCTGCAGCATTATACGGTCTTCACAATGAAAGTGCACCACCAAAAGATAGGGCAGGATTTAATACTGCTTGCTGTAGCCTTTCTTTCTTTGTGTTTAAAGGAGAATTGCTGTGGTAGCCTAGTGGACAGGACCATGGACCAGAAGGTCCAGGGTTTAAATCCCACCTCTGCCAACTGGTACAGTTGGGTCCCTGAGCAAGATGCTTAAGCCACAATTGCTTGGATTATAAGAATGTATGTAAAAGTTCCTCTGGATAAGGGCATGTGCTAAATGGCATTAAGGCATAGATTGTCAAGATATGAATTGTGCAGCGTTTTATCAAGGTAGCATTAACTTAATAAAAACCTACACTACTTTTGTATAAAACAAAAAAGAATATTCAGTTACTATCCCTATAATACAAATTTTCATCCTGCCTACCATGGTCAGCGTTTGTTTCTGTGCAAGAGCAGACCATTGGTCAGATGGGTGGTGTCATTTTGACAGGAAGTATTCAGTGGCCGCTCAGTTTTCACATCTAAAATTGAGCTCGGGAGACAAATACACACCCTGACATGTCCCTATAGGATGAAAACAAACACACATACATAGGATGTCACATGGTGAGCTGCAGAGAGCTCTATTGCCGGGTGCAGTGAGGTGCTGCAGCACCCTGTGTGTGCGTGTTTATTAAGCAGAGCTTAGCTGGAGGCAGATGTCTGTAGGATTGCTGTGTCTCCTGCGTGGCACTTTGACGTACAGTGACTGCAGAGAGGCTCAGAGCCACACAGATGGTGGAAATCTGAAACGTTTTGATCAGCCACCACGGCAGGTAACGGCGCTACAGGTGCTGCAGGCATACAGGGAAGCCTTTCTTCTGCCTATCTGTCTCTCTATTACATTTTACTCTGTATGCTTTTCCTCTCTGCTTGGCTATAATGATTAAAGAAACATTAAACAAAAGTACATAGCATGACTTTTTTCATTCTGCACTCTTACTTTTGTGCACTTAGTCCTCATTGTTAGCAGGCAAAAACGCTGCTCACTTTCAGACTCTGAACTCTATTACACTTCCTTGACCTCATCTACAGCCTAGCCTACACTGTACCTAGAGAATATCCCCCAACCTATAACACCACCACCAGCAGCCTGAATTGTTCATACAACGCCAGATGTAGCCATGCTTTCATATTGTCTTCTTATGTTTCTTATGTTCTATTGTCCAGTTCTGGTGAGTCCATAAGAATTGTAGCCTCGTTTGCCTTTTCTTGGCAGGAATGGCACCCGGTATGATTTTCTGCTCCTGTTGCTCTGCTTTAAGGTTCAACATCAGGATCTGAACTCTGGCATTTTAATCCAGTGAACGGCCCCTAACTGGATATTTTCTCTTTTTCAGACTATTCTCAGTAAACCCCAGATATGCTGTGTGTGAAAATCCCAGTTGATCAGCACCAACAACCATACGATGTTACTTAAATCACCTATTCTGATGCTCAGTTTGAATTCAGCTGTTGAGTTGTTGCAATGTGATTGGCCAAATAGGTATACGCATTGTTAGGTTAGGACCTGCAATGGGAAAGAGATCAATGTGTCACTAGTAGCACCTAGTAGAAAATATACATTTTATAAGTTATGAACATTTTTGTGTTCTGAGTCATAGCATGAGTAGCATAAGAGTATTACTGTCATGACTATATACTTAAATTGGTGGAACACACTTCCACAGCTCTGTACCAGCATAAGTACTGTACTGGTGGAAAGGGATTATCAAAGTACTTTGAATAGAGACTATTTCAAGCTAATATGTTAGACCAGGAGGAGTTTGGTAGTGTTGCAGTTTTGTCATTTCAGTTCCATTCTATTCTATAACCATATTGCTGATAGTGTTAGGGGCTGGCAATACAGACTTAGGAATTTTGTGCTCCTCTTTCTCTTTCCAGTTTGAGGTTGTAGGAGTGTGACAGGCTCAGCCAGAGCGTAGCATCACTGACATGGTACTACTGTCGGTGCATGAATAACGACTGTTGTGAACAGCCAACTCTTAGCCAAGACTCGCTTGATCAATGGAGAAGGACATGAGTGTGATCGATCCAGTCCTTGCAACTTACGGCCATTATGGGTCTTGGATTGAAGATAAAATTGACCAGGGTCTGACAAAGTGGTAAGAGCTGATGCCATTTAAAGGACCTGCTGAATGTACCATGGTAAATGAACACAGCAAGGTCATGGAAACCTCAAGCAGAAGCAGAAATCTCTACTTGTGTTTCTTGTCGGTAAAAAGTCTACTCAAAAAGTCAAGAGTGATGTTGATAGTAGTGATATCACCTCACCATACAAATTAGTTACACACAGGCAGAGCCTAGGGTCACGATTGAACCGGGGATCTCGAAGCTGTGAGACAGCAGTGCTAAGCGCTGCACTGCCCTTAATAAAATCACATTTTATCAATTCATGTCATTCAGAAAGATTTCATTCCTTTCTGGTTTGTTATTCATCAAACACCACTTTCAGGTAAGCAGTCTGAATGAATTACTCTTAGAGAGCGACACAGGTCGCTTGAGTGAAAGTGTTTGTCCTGCTGTTTTCTTCAGCTTCTTTTGAAAGTGAGCAGTGAGTCTCTAGAGCTGTACCTGAGGCTCAGGGCTAAAGATAAATCCTGCCTTTGATATGGGGCTGTGAGCAGTGAGGGCACTGTACCTTTTTGATCCTGGTCGCTGCACAGTTTGAGAAGAGGCCCTCCCGCTCCAGCTGACAGGCCCTCTATCAAAGCTACCATGCAAGAGTTCAGAAGGCTGATGTTCAGGCACACATATCTTAAGATGTCTGTAATGTACACTGATCTAAAAAATAATTGATATTTCATTATTAAATACCTCCTAATTTATGTGAGCAATATAATACACCTTATTCCTAAAGTTTGCACTTCAATCAATCTAACTGCTAAAATAGGGTGTGTAGTACAACATTACATGCACTTTGTACCTGCTTACTTTGCACAATATTACAATATAATATTTACATGTCTGTATTGCTCTTTATACTGCATTTTTTGCACTGTTTTTTTTATACAGAAATACCGAGTTTTCATGTAAGCAATTCTCTGCAAGTTACTGTGTACGACTCTGTGTTTTACAAATAAAGCTCTTGACTTGACTTAAAAATCACCTGCTTGTAATTGTAAGTAGAAAAATATTCCTGATAAGGTGATTTTTGGGAAATGCATGTTGCTGTGCACCTCAACATGAAAATGTTTGAATTTACTTTCTCGTGTGAAAGAAAAGCCTTCAGACTACATAATACATGATCAAATAGACTTAAGTTTTTAATTCTAAATAAATTTCCAGCCTTGTGAAGGGCGAGAATGTAATGAACAGTATCTATGTCAACAAACTGACAGAAATACTATCCCGTATAATCAGTGTGGATTTTATGTAGCATATTGATATTTTTATATTATTATTAAGGTGTAAGGCATACCCTAGAAAGGACAAGCAAGAACAAGCTAAAAATATTTGAGAAAACTGTGAGAAATGACATTTCCAAGTAGAGGTATTCCCAACGCACTATATACTGTGGCATAAAAAAAAAATCTACCCTGAATGGAACACGTCAGGGCAGCAAGGTTTGCTGTTGCCTTGCTAGTACTGGGTTGCACATCCACCATACAAATCTGCTGCCGACCACATCCCATTGGATTGAGATCTGGTGATAGTGGTGGTCATTTTGATAAAAGCAGCCTAATTTTTAAGAAGCTAGTTTGGGGTGATGGGTGGGCATGATAGGCATTATACTCTGTCATTGTTCATTTGGTATTAAGGGGTCCAATATGTGCCCAACAATATTCCCCACACCATTTAAACATCAGATTCTGAGACTCATGAGACCAGTCAACATGTTTGCCAATGATCTATTATTCAGTTCTGGTGAGCCCATATGACTTAGTCTCATTTCCCTTTACTTGGGTGACAGGAGTGGTACCCATTGAGGTTTTTGCCTGCCATAGACCATCCACTTCAAGGTTCAGTGTGTTGTGTTTTCAGATATGTTCTTTTGCACGCCTTGGTTGTATTGAGTTACAACAAGTAATTCGAGATACTTTTGCCTTCTATCAGCTCAAACCAATTTGGCCATTCTCTTCTGACCTCTGGCATCAACAAGGCATCAACCAGACACTTGCCACTAACTGGATTTTTTTTATTTTCAGACCATTCTCTGTAAACCCTATAGGTGGTTGCGGATGAAATGGACCAGCAGTTTCTGAAATACCCAGGCTAGCATGTCTAGCATCAGCAACCATGACATGTTCAAAGTCACTTAAATCACATTTCTTACCTATTGTGATGAACGTCAGCATGCAGCCTTGACCATATTTACATTCCTAAATTAATTTGCTGTCATGTGTTTGGCTGAATAGTCTTTGTATGTGTGCCATGTAAACAAGCAGCTAAGTTCAAATTTAATTTATGTATTGACAATACATAATGCCATCCTTAAAACAACTAATCTTTCCAGGAAAATTTCTAGTGGAACAGAAAGGTGTGAATGCACAAAAGGCTGAAAAAATGTTGTGTATAAGAAATGTTGTGTGGCATGTAATAAAAGAGGCTCAAAAATAACAGTTTGTTATTCAGTCAGATGGACTAATATGGCTATAGAAATATTGAACGCCCATAGACAGTAATAATATTTTCTCTTAGTGTGTGTTTACATCAAATTTCCCCCCACCTCAGAAAACATTTCAAGAATTTAAAGCAACACCTTTAAAGGCAGAGCAATGATTTTCTGTCACAAAATGTTTTATTAAAAGTTATATCTATCTGCTTCAGGCTTTGCAAAGTAGATTTGAATAGATTTAACTTTTTCTCCAAGTCAAAGATAAATATATTATTATAGACACTGTCATGAATGAGATAACAGGTGGCTGCTTTAAGGCTTCATGGAAAGCCAGACTTGCCATTTAATATCAATGAATGTTGTAATGAAATGTTGACCAACATCTCTATGCTATGTATTAATTTTGGTCGACTGCAATATATTAGCAAATCAAATATTCAAATATCTCACTGCAGTATCTTACCACTCCTTCATTAAACCCAATCTCTTCCCAGTGAACAACACAGCCTGTGTGCAAAATCTAAAAAAGCTAAAAGGCATTAACTGATGCCCATGTGTCTCAGGCAGTATATGGTGCAATCATGTATTCATTGAAAAGAAAGACTAGTGCTTATTGGACAAATGACTTTAAACACACACTTGCCATGCCCGGATGCACAAGCTGCACTGGAAAATGAATGAAGTGTGTGCAGGTGCACTCTGCGCAGCGAAAAAAAACCCCAAAAAAAAACATCTCACTGTTAATTTGTCAAATGCAGCTTTTTATTTGTGAGAACCAAATGCGAATCTATCCAGTCTTATTCATGCTGTAAAAACAGTCGTGCTATCTTTATCACCAGTGCCTGCATCAGCATTATCAAAGAAATGTACTGTACACCACTGAACAACTCATATAAATAACTAAGCACACAGCCAAACTCAAACACAAATGTAACAAATAACAAGTGACACATCACCTTAACTAAAGTGTAAATATACTATAAGGTTACCACCATACAACACTGCAACATTAACTAAGCAAAATGATCATAATACCAGCTCGCTATCATCAACTACTAGACATAAACAAACAAATTTTACACTTACCTTCATCATTATCTAGTAACCAATGTGTTTACTGGATAAATCCCTTTCAACAGTCAAATGAATCAGATGGGTTTTCCATTTAATAAAAAAAGATGTATCTATAGAAGTCCTTTTGACCTGCTGTGGTTTGGAGCAGGCTTTGTTAGCTGGTTTTCATCAGCTGACTCTGAAGAAGATCAACCAGAGAAATTAGAGAAATTCAATTTTTTATTTTATTTTTGCAACTATTTTCAGTTGGCTTTGATTGTGTGGTCAAAATTATTGAGATCATATGCTATGGTCATCATTTCAATAAAAAATGTATCCGACTTTGACAGCAAGGGTCAATTAGATAGACAAACAACTTGACTAAACCTATTCCGGTGTTTTAGTCAGGTGCCACTACAGCATATCTCATTTGGAGTACATTTTCTGATAACTGCTTCAAATAATGTTTACATAATGTAACTGTAAATAGCAGAATTTTTTTTATTATTATGTACAGAATTGAGGAAATTTTGCCAAAGACAAGCATATAACTTATGGTTCTTCTTTCCTGCCGTGTTAAGTAAACTATATCATTATATTACTATATTACAATATACGCTGCTCACAAAAATGGGGGATACTTCATTATGGAATATTTCATTTGTAAATATCACCTATCTTTTGTGAGCGGTATATATATGTGTGTGTGTGTGTGTGTGTGTGTGTGTGTGTGTGTGTGTGTATCAAATAAAACTGGTATTAATTACTGTTTTCAGGATTAATACTACTAATAATACAAAAAAAATGTACTGCTATTTATTACGTTGCACATGCAACAATTAAAATTAAAAAAGCTATAGAAGTTGGAAAAGAAGAATGGATGAAAATGTTGAAAATATATGAAGAGAAGATATAGGTTTGTATGGTCAGGTTATACATATTTGAACAGAAAATAAAGTAATTTGAAATGGTCTACAATTCTCAGGGTGGTTTATTTTCTTAATTGTGCTTTAGCAAATAGCTACATATTAGATCAATATACTAGCTTTTCACACTCAGAAAAGCAAAAGGCACTGATGTTATCATTAATGTATTCCCTAAGGACAGAAATAATAATATTTTAAATGTCATATTCACAGGATGTTTTAAGTACTTGGGCACAGGCCTAGACTTAATTTAAAAGTGTTTAAGACCATCTGTGCAGGCATGAGGCCTCCATGAGCCAGGCTCCTCTAGAGATAAACCACATCCACACTCTTACACACTATACAGCCAAAGGTTTGTAGACACTCCTTTTAATTAAAGTTATTATTCTCTACTAATAACTCTAGACTCAAGGCATGGAATCAAATTCTGCCAAGTTCTGCTCTGCACTTCTTAAATAAAGCCCATAAAGAAATGGTTTGTCAATGTTGATGTAGTATACGTTAGAATATGTCAGTTTGTTTCACTGTCTAAACCAGAGATGCATAACGAGAGCTGGAACGTCTACTGTGGAAATTACATTACCCTGAATGCACTAATTGCAATGGTGCAGCAGCTGCACTCCAGGGTATTTAAGTGTACCAAATGACAAAACTCATTGTTGTGCCTTCACTGAAGCATAGATGGTAACATGCCAGTCCCGGGTGCGTCAGATCCCTGGATCTAATCACAGCCTGAGTGATAAGTAAGACTGTTCAACACCAGTAATGTTCGAACATTTTGACTCAAGTCAAGTCAAATTTATTATGTTTACAAAAGTGCATTTTGGAAAGCACTGGCTCATTGACACAACTGGAGTATTGGATCAAGGCAGCTTTACAAATAACTAGGTCCGCAACCCAAATTGAGTAATCCTAGCATAACAGATTAAAGGACAAAATCCCATATATATTATGAGGAAGACCATGGGAGGACCAGGACTCATAAAGGGACACAACCTCCTTGGGCAAATGAAACCAGGCCGACCCAGGACACACAGAGCCCTGACTGTAATTTGATCAGAGATCTCTGAGATGAAAAGGAATGTTAGCCACTGCTTACTATACAACAATCTATTGAAAATCCTGTGATGGCTACTGCGACAGTAAAGCTTATACTTACGTCGCGTTTTGCATGCTATTCATGGGTGTCCACAAACATTTGACTGTATAATGTATGCATTTCACACACACACACACACACACACACGTACACACCAAGTTATCATGGTTGATAGTGACAGTAACGATGAGAAATCAAGGGACTTTGTCAAAGAGACTCATTGATGGTGCCAGACAGAAGAATGAGGTCTGGCTGCTCCCAAAGGTGACTGGTCCATCTAAAACAGAAATAAACATGTTCTTCCTGACAACCTTCAAAGACATGGCACCGTAAAGTCTGCATTTATAAACACCATCACACCTGGAGTTTCATTACACATGGCCTTTATTAGGATTTGTTTGCATACATGATCACAATTCTGAGTCTGATTGGTCAGAAAGTGTTAATTAATATTCTGTAACAACACAGCTTTAAAGCAGTGCCAACAGCAGCATAAACTATAAAATATTAATCCTCTGATTGTAATACATTACTTAGTTATAATTTCAATAGTAACAGCCAATTAATTTCATCTTTATTGGCTAAAGATAAAAACACACTACTGTAGCTGGGTGTGAGTCACACAGTGCAGGAGTTTGGGGGTATAGTTATATAGCCTATTTATCATAGCCACCATACTTACTTCAATCATGAAGTATATCTGAGCTAACTATTTTGCGGGGCCACCAAATTGAATGTAGACAAAATCATTATGACTGTGTAAACAAAATTTTGTTACTATCGTAATTAATGTGCAAGTAAAGGAATAACCTAATGATGTTTACCACTAAAGAAATAATGTCCATATTGATGTCCATACAAAAAGTTCCTTAGTTATTGTCCCTCGGGATGAGTTGGTATATTTCCTCTCTGTAGGCCGAGTCAGCATACTT
This sequence comes from Parotocinclus haroldoi, assembly GCA_034779995.1. NCBI lineage: Eukaryota > Metazoa > Chordata > Actinopteri > Siluriformes > Loricariidae > Parotocinclus > Parotocinclus haroldoi. The sequence continues at coordinate 4,002 of JAUZST010045971.1, read as the reverse complement.
GCTGATGAGGCCCACGACTTTAGCATTGTCAACAAACTTCATCAGAGTCATCAGGGTGAGGGAACAGCTGAGGGCACAGAACACAGACCTGGGAAACTAGAGTGTTTATGATTATGGATTATAGATTTATGGATTATTTTTGACATGCTGTCTGGGGACTTTCTGTGAGGATGTCCAATAACCAGTTGCATAGTGGGTTATCGATGTCTAGTGGACCAAGTCTCCTTAACAAGTGCAGGGGGATACCTTTATTGAAGCTGGAGCTGAAATCAATGAGAAGCAGCCATACATAACTGTTTTTAATCTCCAGATAAGCCACGCTCAGGTGAGGTTCTGCTGATATGGCATCTTCAGTGGAGCAGTTAGAGCAGCATGTAAACTGGTTAAGCAGAAAGTCTGGATATTATGTGGTATTTGTCCAGTCTTTCAAAGCACTTCATCATGATAGTACTGAGTGGTATAGGGCAGTTCTTATTGACTGTTGATGCTAGTGGCTTCTTCGACAGTGGTATGATAGTGGTGGCCATGAAGCACTGTGGAATGATGGCTTCAGGGAGATGTTATACATGTCTGAGGACATGAATCAGTTTATAAGTACATGTCCCACCTGGTATGTGGTCATAACCTGCAGCTTTTTGTGGGTTGATCCTCTATCGGGTCTTCCGGGCATCAGCTATTTTAAGACAGAGTACTTCATAGGTCTAGGTCATTACTGTGATAGTGTTTGTTCCCTCAAATTGGCGAGTGTTGAGGAAGTCGTTCTTGTCATCACTGGGTGGTGAGGGGAGCCTGTAGTCTGTGATGGACTGGATGCCATGCCACAAGCTGCTGGAGTCTTTTGAGTTGAAGTGACTCTGCATTAAGGATACGTTAACAGGCAACAATCTGTTACAATAGGGCATCCCGGAGATCTTGCTAGACCATTCCTGGTCTTGCCAAATCCCCAGGATTTATTAGGTTTTAAATTGGAGCACTGGATGCAGTATCCAGATAGACCACAACAGAACGCAACAAAAGAACATTTATTTACATAAAGGAGGTCAGGAATAACACAGGTAAAAAGAGTCCCATGTGAGAGTCCGGTACGGGCTACAGAACCGAAAGTTCAGATCTCCGGCATGGGTGCCGGGGGTCTGCCCACGGCTGGAGTCCCGAGGGTCCGCAGGACAAGTCAGGCGTCGAGGGCCAGTAACTTAGCGTGAAAGCCGAGTGTCCACTGCGTGGTGCAGGCTTTGAGGGTCAGAAGCCTGAAGTCCGCTTCAACAGCCTGCAAGCCGACAGACCACGTGATGGCATTCGAATAAATAAAAAGCGAAACTGAAAAGAAAAGGGTTGGGGGTTAAGGAAAGGCCGGCTTTCTAAACTCGTGGATCCAGGGACAGCCCCTAATAGCAGAGGATAGCGGGACGGCCCTTGACGGCCGAGGATCCTATAATGTCCTCTAATGGCCGTGGGTCCAAGGGAGGCCTCTATCGGCATTGGGGGGCAACCCCTCCAGCCGTGGATCCAAATGCAGCCTTTTCAGTGGTCGGCCCCGATCAGCCACGACTCTTAACGGCATCTAACAACCGTGAGTCTAGTGGCTAATAAAAGAAATACTAACTAAACTAAAATAAAACATGCACAACAAGAGGGAGAAACGGAAACGAAACGCAATGATGTAACAATGAGCCTTAAATAATCAAAAGGTAATCAACGGAAATGGAAACAGGTGCGTCATGAAAAGAAACGAACCAATCGATCGCCACGGTAAATGAAAACGAGTGCCATGAATGATGTAAGGGAAAAACGGGAAACAGAACACTAAGGGAGTGGGGATAAATAATAAACCGTGGCAAAAAAATTTAAACGGGCTCACGGCGCGAGCCCTAACACAATCATACTTAATCTGTGGTGCACGTATGATTTAGTTCGATGGCCAGATTATATTTCTCTAGCGGTTATAACATACATTTTCCAACTCTGTTTTGGATGTTTTTTTATAGCTTGGTTATGTTGGCCAGTATGTTTTATGGGTTCGAACAAGACAGTATCCATCTAAAAGATATTTTTTATGGAAGTCATCCTTCTTTTGCTTCCATATTTTTGCTCAGTAAGCAGCAGTTTTGCATGCTTAACATAAATACCAGTGGAGTTTGGCTGCAAATGCATGTACAAGGGGGAGGGGATGCAAAAGTTTGGGAACCACTCAGCTTAAGCATGACTTTACTCAAGAGAAAAAACTTTTTTTAATTTCTTATTTTTATAGGATCCAGTGCAACTGTGTAACTTAATCACAATGCATGGATGTTAACCCAGGAGTGGAGGAATAATAAATAATCCTCATATTTTATAATAAAAAATAGAAATAAAAGTAGTATACTAGTTTTATAAATAACATTAAGTATTTAGGGCATTTGTGTCCTAAATTCAAAATCGAATTCATTTGCTTCTCAAAATGCTATTCCTCCATCTTACAGATCTAAGAAGGCACACAGAAGCATGTTTTGTGCTTTATAGGGCCCTAAAGAGAACATCACACTGCATATCAACAAATTGACCTCTAGCCTAAAGGAGGACATTCATGAGTGCTGTGGGTACACAGTGACTTTGGTCAATCAACTCAAAGTCAGGGCGAGTCAGGGTATGTGCAAGACTCAGAGGTTAGACACTGTTGCTGAAAAGGCTGCCGATGTCATAAGTGCGACAAGTTTTTTCTCAATTAATTGTCAAGCACTGACATGACAAACGTGCTTATCCCAGTGACTTCCTATCCCAGTTGTCAAGTTCATGTTTGAAAGCTGATTACTTTGTAACCAAACCTGAAACCTTACATTTTTGCACTAAAAAATAGTCTTTTTTTGCCTGCAATTGGCCATCACGTCCTGTAGACCAGTAGGGCAGAGCATCATTCCAACATTTTAACCAATTAACATAATATCATATGTTTATATGTTTCTTCTTTACTTAAGTGCCATTGTTTTGAATCCAAAGCAGTAATACGCTGTATTATTTTTTTTAATAACATGATTGTTGTGATTAGATTAAGTAATTCTAATGCCTTGAAATGCCTTTTTATTTAGATTTAAAATTATATTTATTTTGTAAATTTGTAACGTTTAATGGATGCATGATATGTTTTAGATTTTTTCTTTCTTTCAAGGCTACCTCATTCTGAGAAATGAGAGCTGTCAGCTTTGCTGTTGTGATTTCATATTAAATGTTTATTGCAAACTTCTTAGAGACTTGTTTTTTTATTCACGGAACTGTAAAAATGAGCATAATTCTCTGTGACAACACATTTTGTGTTGCATTAATGAGGATAGCACTTACTGCAAAGCTTAAAAAATCTGTAGTTTTGTAGATTTTTGTAGATCTCTAATTTTCCACACTCAGAACCAGGGATGAGGATGGAGGTAAATGTTAGTGCAAGTGTTGAGTTGTCTGTTTACAGAACAAGACATAGTGACTATGTGGGAAAAAGTGAAATAGTAATGGAGTAAGAAGCATAAATGAATTAACTTGTGGAATAAACAAAACAACTAATACAGAAGCTATAAACAAGCACAGAGTTAGAACTAAAGCTTACACTACTAAGGAAACAATAACACATTGTACAGCAGTCTAAAGGAAGCTAACACTATGAAGAAACAAAACACAGTAAGGTCAGAAATAAGGACACCAAGGGTTTGAGGAAACAGGGTAGAAGGGAAAAGGGGAGTAAGGAGTATACATAACTAAGAGCCGCAGAAAAACAAGAATCATGGCTAAGAAGCCCAGACAGGCAGAAGTAGTGACAAGATCTGACAAGGATGTACAAAAGAGGAAGGGTTTAAGTAAAGCCAAATACCTGACTGTAATTGAGCCAGCTGTGCAAGGGTAAAAAGGTCAGGGGGAATCCTGACACTATGGCTCACAATAATAATGCTACTTTGCCAAAATTATTATATGATCTAACTGCACATCCTGCATTTTCAGCTTTAGAATATCTTAGCATTTTCATATAGTCTATTGATTGTTTAT
>JAUZST010045960.1:0-25720 GCA_034779995.1 Parotocinclus haroldoi | reverse complement strand
TGTGTGTGTGTGTGTGTGTGTGTGTGTGTGTGTGTGTGGTGGTGGTGGGGGGGGGGGGGCATGTTTATATTAAATCAAAAGGATATAAAATATGACATTTTTGGCATAGTAGGGACATATTGCTTGTCCTCCAAAAAGTAAAACCCACTTTTTTAAAAAAAAAAGCTAAAAGAGCCAAAATATTTGCTTTAGATTACTGATCTTAGGGTTAGGTGTAGGTGTAGCATTTATTAGTAATCAAAGCAATATTCACCAATCCGGTTTGAAATCCAATAAATACTAATATTGAAAAACGGAATACATTCCCCTACATATACCTTATAATGATATTCACATTTGCACCGACGCTCCTAAATTTATAGTTTTTAGTTAATTTTTTTGGAAATTGTGTCTATACCATCATATATTTACCTCAAATTCCATTAAGTGGTTACGTAATAGTGAACAGACTTGCACCTATGGTTGCTGATACTGTATGACACACAGTTATTCATAAAAATAGACTGCACATGCTCAAAACAGTAGTAATAGTTTACATCACATTTCCTTCTCACAGAACATTTTGACATCATTCCATTTGGGTGGATTTGTTTAGTTTACATAATCTGGATGCTAATTTATTTAACTGTTTCTTAACGCACTGTATTACAGAGTCAAACTATGTGGTTTGAAGTGGAATGACTTATTAGCCATGTAGTCCCAATGCAAGTCTAAAGATGTAGTCTACTGAAACTCACTCAACTCATAAATAACGAATTACATATGAGCTCACTCATGGTAAAACTACAAATTTAAAATAGCTTAATTTTTTTTTTTTTTTTATAAAATAAAAATTTTAACCTGCACATAATAAGGCACACTACACTTCAATCAAAAGAATAATAAGAACATCTACAGAAACATACAAGCAATCCACCTTACTGCCCAACATTTACATTTATGTCATTTAGCATATGCTTATACAGGGTAGATTAACTATTGTGGGTTAAGGTCCTTGCTTACGGACCCAACAGTGGCATCTTGTCAAAGGTGAGATTTGAACCCTGGACTTTCTGGTCTATAATCCCTCACCATAACCACTAGGCTGCCACAGTCCACCTTACTCCAAACCAGATTAGAAGCTCCAAATACGCTATTAAAGCTTCAAGGTTTTACTGCCTAATTCAGTAATAACACAAATTACAAAGGGGAACCTCAAACACCTGGCTCACTACTGCTGCCCTCAGCACATGTGGGAATTGAACATCTCTCATAACATTAATAAAAAACATTACAGGGTTTAGAGAGCAAGCTCTTGTGGTTGAAGCATGTCAGTAAATAAATAGTGCAAAAGTGAAAAAAAATGCATACAAAATGTGTTGAGAACATAGTTCTGCCAACATTGGTCTGGGAAACTAAATAAGAAACATGCAGTAACCAAACGATGCCATACTTAGTGTGGCCGAAATACACACTACTCACAAAAGTTTGGGGATATTTCAAAATTGAATGGCTATAAAAATAAAAATACAAGGAAAATAAAAAAAACAAGGAAAAAAAAAGAAATAAATGAATTAATTATGTGCACAAGACAACTTTGTGCCGCAGTGCAGCTAAAGACAAGTTTTAATTATTATAAATTGCCTTTCTGACACAGCTGTGAGAATTTGCAGACAATGTCATTATTACTTTCTAATTTCTATTTTTATGCATAAATAAAATACTCTACAAATCTATACAATGACAATTGGGAAAATATTACCAAAACAACTACACACATTTTATGCTGTCAATACCATTATATCATTCTACTAAACATGATAACACACAGATACCCTGTGATTACTGGTTGTGTTAAGATGTGATAACCAGATTTCTTGCTGGTGTCATAAACTCAATGAACATAATAACTCAACCAACCCAAGTCTGCCAATAGCACTGCCTAATGGTTTAGTGTGAGTAGGATGTGCACCTCAACATAGCATTAAATAGGATCATGCGTCAGGTCAAATAGATTTTAGTCCAGTTCTGGCAGATAGGTGATGTTATTAAAGTAAGGAAACCAAGTATTAGGCAAGAAATACACTTTCTGTCTGCAGAAATCAGAACATAATATTTAGGACATGCCATCCACAATTGTAGCATCATCAACTGGAATATATTGTTAAATATTATTTTTAACTTTTGACACAGATTGTTATTATAGAACTACTTATTTTCACACTAAACTCGACATTTTGATAGGAAAAGAAATATGCACTAAACATAATCTGAGCCAACACCATGTGCATGCATGTAACACCACTTCAATTATACCAAAAGTATGTCCTTGTAGTATGCAAGTGGGAAGCAACAATGGCTTATTATTGTTTTTTTTTTACTGTAGCAATGTTTTCATAAGTCCAAAATTGTAGGAAATTTAACAAAATGTATACTTTGAACTGTGGTTGTCCAAAATGTCTTGATATGCTGGAACATTAAGACTTCCCTTCACTGGACCATGTGGGGAAATGAACATCACATAACATCACATAACATTAAAAGATGCATTATAGGGCTTAGAGAGCAAGCTCTTGTGGTTGGAACAAGGAACCTAGGCCAGTTCCTGAAAAACAACTCCATAGCATTTTCCCTCCTCTACCAAACATTACAGTTGGCACAATGCAGTCAGACAGGTAACATTAAGGAATTATCCAAACCCAGACTTGACCTTCAAAATTGGATTTGATTGGATTAACTGTATAGCCGTGGCCAACAGTCACTGGATGGATCATCGATCTCCACACATTTCTGTCTTTTATCGATGTGTTCCATGAAGTATTTCGGCAGGATAGTGGAGTAGTTTGCCATTGCTTCCTCCACCCATTTATCCGGGCTTGGTACCGGCGTGCAGCCGTTTCCAGTTACATGGCTGGGGTGTTTGCATACACAAGTCAATGACAATTTAGAGACACCAATTAACCTAATACTCAGGTCTTTGGACTGTGAGAGGAAACCGGAGTACCTGGAGTAAACCCACACAGACACGGGAAAAACATGCAGACTCTACACACAAAGGACCCAAGCCGCTTCACCCTGGTGTTGAACCTTCTTGTTCTGAGGAAGAGGTACTACCCACTAAGGTGCCCCCTTCAGAATTACAGAAACATAGTTCATCACTCCAAAAAGCACGCTTCCCCTGCTCAGTATTTTAGGGTGGCGTGTTTTCCACCAGTACTCCTGTCCACTATTCTTTCATCCTTCTTGGGATGGTTATACTCCTTAATTGGAGACCAGCTGTGTTAAATTAAACTGACTGAACTCGATTAGCAAAGGCTCACACCTGTCTATATAAGACCTCATGAGGTCGAAGGAACGGCCCAAAGAGCTCAGAGAAAGAATTGTTGCAAGGCACAGATCTGGACAAAGTTACAAAAACAATTCTGCAGCACTCAAGGTTCTTAAGGGCACAGTAGCCTCCATAATCCTTAGTTTGGGATGACCAGAACTCTTCCGAGACCTGGCCGTTCAGCTAAACGAAGCAATCATGGGAGAAGAGCCTTGGTGAGAGAGGTAAAGAAGAACCCAAAGATCACTGTGGCTGAGCTTCAGAGATGCAGTAGGGAGTTAGGAGTTTCACAAGTCAGCTATCACTGCAGCCCTCCACCAGTCGGGACTTTATGGCAGATTGGACCAATGGAAGCCTCAGTGCAAGACATATAAAAGCCATGTAGGGTTTGTCAAAAAACACATGAAAGACTCCCAGGTTATGAGAAATAAGATTCTCTGTTATGATGAGATGAAGATTGAACTTTTTGGTGTTAATTCTAAGCGGCATGTGTGGAGAAACCTGCCCTATACAATCCCAGTGAAACATGGTGGTGGCAGCATCATGTTATGGGGGTGTTTTTCAGCTGCAGGGACAGGACAACTGGTTGCAATTGAAGGAAAGATGATTGCGGTCAAGTACAGACATATCCTGAAAGAAAACCTCTTTCAGAGTGCTCAGGACTCAGACTGGGTCAAAGGTCAACCTTCCAACAAGACATAAATGGCTGCAATGAGACAAAGACTGTAAATAAATGTAAAGGGGTCTGGATACTTTCTGTACCCACTGTACATACAGCTGCCTTGACTGGGGCTCCTTACTCCCATGTTAGACTTGCCTCCAATGTGAGACAGAGATCAGGGGTTATAAGATGGCCTAGAACCGAGCCCCCAAATTGGGCTAACATGTATAGCTTTTCCAAACTAGCTTGGTGGGAACTGCTTATCTGCTTGGGCTCATCCAACAGGGGAAGGTAGTTAGGATTGCTGCATTGCAAACCATGCACTCCTGGAAGGTGAGTGGCAGGCAGCCTCAGCCTGTTCCCTGGCCTGATGTTTTAGCCCCAGGTAATGGTGGCTGACCATCTCGTACATTTTGTCAAGAGTGCGTGTCACAAGTGTTCGGCAAGCCTTTCTCTCTCTGGTGGAATAGTGGTAAAGGGTATTGGACTATGGACCAGAAGGTTGAAATCCTACCTCTGCCAAACTACCACAATTGCTTGGATTGTAAGACTGTGTGAACTGTAAGTCACTCAGGATAAGGGTGTCTGCTAAATGACATAAATGTAAATGTAAGCATGGCCATGAGTGCTGCTTGGTCCCAGCCACCCTCGACAGCCAGGGTTTTGAACTCGTGACATCAGTTTAGTTTTACCAGACAAGGACCAGCCTCTTTACCCTTATTGGGAGAATAAAATATGTTTTTAAGCTGAACCAGTGGTGTTGTAAATGGTACTGACAGGCTGTAGTTGTGTAACTGGATGAACTGAAATGGATGCTCTCAAAGTAAAAGCTCCCCCTTGTAATATTGTGTTTGCTCTCTTTACAAAATAAGTAAACATGGCCGGCCATGAGCGGGCACTGGCTTGACTTGGCAGCATTTTAACAGATTACACTACTCAGGAGCTGGTGTGGAAGTTGTTGTCAGAAAATAAAAAGCGGAAGGAGAAAGAACAGCAAACAGAAAAAACTCAGAAAAAAGATTATAAATACAAATTAGCATTGGAAGTACAAGAATATGCTCTATAAATACTCCAGGGAGGGAATAAACTTTAAAATCAAAAAGCAAAATCACTGAGACTTCATTTAGAGCTGAGAAGATGAAAGTAGGGATGCTGCAATGCTCTGCCCCCTCTCTGGGCAACCAGAGTTTGCAAGCCAAGAGAGAAAACCCCTGGTTTAAATGAAAGCACTTCCCCTCAAAAGGCAACAAGAGTTTGTTACAAAGTAACCAGGAGAGCCATGACCTTAGTATGAAATAGATAAACAATGAACAGCAAGCTCTCCTCCTCATAAGGCAACAAGAACTTTCTCCGAAGAAATAAATAGTAACTAGTAAGTGCTCCCACTCAAAAGGCAACAAAATTTGCATGGTTAATTGAAGTCACAAGACCTGAGTCTTTCACCAAACCCTAGGAAATTTAAGCCGGGTTAGGTTTTTCTTTAAATAGCTGGTCAACTAGGTGATCTGGGTTGAGGCTGATTGCCTCTAGGGGTCTTTGGAGCTGTAGTTCTGCTCCGCGATCTGGAACTACTCACCCGCCAGTGCGAAGTGGCTGAAGGAGTGTCTCAACTCCCCCCGGAGGCCGTGGGGGGAAACATCCTGATGGCAAGAAAATGCCATCCCTTAATACCTATGTTTTCTAGCCTATTAAGATATCATGATATATATTGATCTAATGGAAAATGTTGCACTTAAACCTAGAATAAAAAACAAAAACATCTATTATCTAATTATATTAATAAATCATGAAGTACCATAATTCATGCTGTTTCAGTACTGCTGATAGAAAGCTTTTTTAAATATTTAATGACAGACCAATCTGACAATCACATAATGTAAATGCATTCATAAGCCAAGCATAGACTGAGTGAAGAATTCAGTGTTTCTATTTTACAGCTACAGCTTAAGTGTGAGTGTGCAGGGACATCCAAAACATGACAAAGACAAAGGCCATGTCAAAGACTGTGCTTCAAATCCTCACTGGCATACTTAGAAACTCTCACAGATTAAGTACTATGACTAGGTTCCTCACCTCCCCATGTATTGCTACCTCTGCCAACCAAAAAACAACTTCAAATGAGGAAACCTTTCATAGACTCTATCAATATGAGTTATTGAGAGCACAGGGGAATTTAATTACCCTGTTAAGAGTAAAGTTTAGCCAATGGATCATCAAGCATTTTGCTTTAATGTACTGCTCACAAAAAATAGGGGACATTTCATTTTGAAATATCCCCTAAGTTTTGTGAGCAGTGTATATAGAAGATAATCTCCATAGACAATAACATTGTCATGACCCCAATGATGAAGATATATCACACATGGAGGACTTTTATTTGCTGTGTAAATGGCTTTAGTGAGATTACACACAAATAAACAAATGCACACAAACACGATGGCACCAACACTGATTGAAGACAATGTGTGTGTGTTTAACTCTGTTTTGTATTATACTACAGAGATGACTCAGGCTGTGCTCTGCTGTCTTCCATCTTAATCATCATTGTCAGGCATCACTAGAGACCGTTATCTTGTGTATGTGGGATTGTGTTTGTGTATGCACACTGCCTTTTTCCTTCCTGGCCTGTCCATGTCTGAAAGGCTACAATAGGACATTCATGCAGTTCAGCGATACAAATCAAATTGTTTCGAACTGAATGCACCAAGACCCAACGGATATAGACAAAGTTCAGAGCATCATGGCAGTAGAAGCATCAAACTAACTCTGCAAAGTATTAGGTTAATGAACCCTTTCACTGATTCTATGTCATTCACAAAGCAAATTTATGAATGAAAAATACTAAACAATATGCAGCTGCTAAAGTTAAAAAGTTATTTTGTGAAATTGACCCAAAGAAATGGGATCAGTGAGAGCATTAATGGCCACTTTCAGCACCGAGGTCAGCAGCCATCACAGCAACCAGTTGGAATATAGTTTAAACCTGACATGCCATTCTGTTTGTCTCCCCATTGACAATTACATAAAATAAAATATATAACACACTTGAAAGATGAGCGGGTTTTTTTTATGATATACATTTGAGCATGATGGCAAATTCCCTATGGTGTCCTGTCGCACATTTTTCCATATGTATTGCAGCAGTGCCTAAAACTCCCGCACACATAGGTTGTCAAAATTTGCATCCCACTTGCTCCTTCAATTAGCAAAAATGTTGGTGACCATTCAGGTCAAGGAAAGGTTGCAATTTGGTAGAGACATTATTGGGAAACTTCAGCAACCATTTCTGTGAGAAAACCCTTTCTGTGAGAATTCTTGCTGGTTGGTAGGTGTCAAATAATGAATTCATGCAATAAAATGCAAAACAATAGAAATTATACAATGTGCTCTTCTGGATTTTTTTTTTTTAGATTCTGTCTCTCACAGGTAAAGTTTACCTATGATAACAATTACACACTTCTCCATTCTTTGTAGGTGAGAAAACTTGCAAAATCATGCATCAAAACTTATTTTTCCTACTGTATATCACCTCACAATTTAATATCAATAATATATAATAATAATAGTGAGTCACAAATAGTGAGTACACCCCTCACATATTTTAAGTATTGTATTATATATATATTCATGGTACAGCACTGAATATATGACACTCTGACATGACTGACTGGCTAAATCACTGGTAACAAAAGTGAGTACACCCCTAAGTGAAATTGTCCTAATTTTACCCAATTAGCCATCTTTTCTCCCCAGTATCATGAGACTGATTCATTAGTGCTACAAGGTCTCAGGTGTGAATAGGGAGCAAGTGTATTACATTTGGTGTTATCACTCACAAAGTCTTTCATACTAATCACTGGAAGTACAACATGGTACCTCATGTCAAAGAACTCTCTGAGGATCCGCAAAAAAGAATTGCTGCTCTCCATGAAGATGACCTAGGCTATAAAAAGACTGCCAACACCCTGAAGTGAGCTGCAGCACAGTGGACAAGACCATACAACAGTTTAACAGGACAGGTTCCACTCAGAACAGGCCTTGGCATCTTATCCAGAGGTTGGCTTTTGAAAACAGATGTAGGGGTGGTGCCAGCATTGCTGCACAGGGTCAGCCTGTCAGTGCTCAGCCCATATGCCGGATTGGTATCAAATTGATCTGCATGACTTACATCCCAGAAGGAAACCTCTTCTATATATGCACAAGAAAAACCGCAAACAGTTTGTTGAAGACAAGAAGACAAAGAACATGAATTACTGAAACCATGTCCTGTGGTCTGATGAGACCATGTTAAAATTATTTGGTTCAGATGGTGTTAAGCATGTGTGGCTGAAGCAGAACTTCGAGAACTGGACCAGAGGGCAGTATTCCAACATAATAATGACCCCAAACACACATCCACAATGACCACTGTCTTGCTAAAGAAACTGGGGGTAAAGGTCAAGCATTCCCTAAGCCCATATGAGCATCTGTAGAGGAGTGCAAGGTGTCTAACATCCACCAGCTCTCTGTCATCGTGGAGGGAAAGAAGATTCCGGTTGCAACCTGTGACATTCTATTGAACTGTGAACTAATAAAGAGAGTTAAGGGAGTTCTGGAAAAAAAACTGTGAACACACAAAATATTAATATTTTGGGCACAATTTGGCCATTTTCATTTAGGGGTATCCTCAATTTTGGAACCTTGAGGACATAGCAAATTTATACTGTTATACAAGCTGTAGACTGACTACTTTGCATTGTATCAAAGTGTCATATCTTCAGTGTATGTGTGAACTTTCCAGTAGATATCCGAAACTAGGCAAAGAATGGTAAACTCATTACACTCAATCAAATACAGAGTAATTTCTTCACCAGTATCTGGAGGTATATATTCATTAATCTTGTCAGGCAAGCAGTAAACATTGTCCCCATGGACGTATATGTTGGAATTTCATCTATTGTTCCAAATAATAAATATTAAAAGTAAAATAACATAAAAATTACTTTACCCTAGTTATATTGCCATTTGCAGATTGTAATGCTACTTACAGTTACACATACATTTATTAAACATCTATATATTTTGCTTTTGTATATTCATATTTGTAATTTGTTTTGTGATCTGACAATAAATTTGCATATGTCTTTGCCTCTCTGTACATGCACCTACATTGGTGCCCCCTGGGTGAGAAAAGATGAAAAGATACATAGAGAGAAAGAGATCTACCTGTGTCAGTAATGATGGAGCTTTAAAAGAGATACATCTCCAGGTGCTTGTTCTAACAGCCCCTGGAAGGGACTTTCTGAGCTCATGACAGAGTTCTCCAGCACCAAATATACAGGCACAAAATGAATGTCTTTCTGTGGTCCATGTGCCCACTGAACTCACACACAGCCAAGGTTAAAGGTTAATCACTTTTTTAAACGTTTTCTCTATCCAGTGCTGACCTCTAAGGTGGATGCTTAATAGAAGTATTCAGACCTCATCTTTCTCTTTTAATCATTTTCACATGTCCAGAATGAGGCTTAGAAGTGACCATCCTTCTGTACATCTGCACTTTCACACAAAAGAAACATTCAGGTCTGGAGGGACTTACATCATCATCCTTTCCAGAAACTCATTAATTTAAAGGTTCAGTATAATTATCTTAGGTATCAAGAGAAGCCCACTCAATATATCGTGAATATATGTAAAGCTATATTCCTGAATTTTTAAAGCTTACAATAAGAATCTAAACATTTAATAAATTAATATTTGCATCTTAAATGCTTCAAAACTCCTGTGATGCAAAACCTGTAGTAATAAAATGCATCAATGCTAGGTGTATGTGTAATTCAGAGTCTGCATGAGCTCATTTAATACTTAATTACCGATAAGCCCCATTTGGAAACAACTGGGTCTGAAGGCAAATTAGTGTTGATCTGCCTCACACACGGTGAAGTGGAAGCCCACCAAGCCATATTTCCTGAGATTTCTAATTTGCTGACTTGAGCACAATTGTGCAGGTTTTTATATAGTGTGTGAGACAGCAGGCGATAGCACCAGATTAACACTAGTGGGGAACTTTACCCGATTTAGTCACAGCTAACGCTTTACTCACAAAGTTGAGTGGTGCACAAACACCAAAATGTGTTTCATTTACACACGCTCACACTCTCCCAGAGAAATTAGCATTTACTGTATACTAAAAGCACTTCCTCCCCTCGGGAAGACCAGGCAGGTCCTAGTAAAAGCAACTCAAATAATTCAGCATGCGTATTTATTCCTTTAATAAACATCACAGGAGCAAGGTTATATTGACACTGACACTAACAATTCAGAGAGACCAGTTAATCTAACAAATTACTTTTGAATGTGGGAGAAAACTGCTGTACTCAAGAGTAAACTTATGCAGACATGGAAAGGACATGCACACTCCACACAGATCAAACCAAAGAATACCTGGAGCCGGGCAGCAATTATGCTAAGGGCTTGCATCACACATCACTTAAGAAGAAATACTTTCTAAACTTGTCTTTTTGCAGTATATTAGAACTGTACAATCAAAGTGCAGAACACAATGTAGTGTCCATGGAAGGCTTATACACAGATATTATATACAAGATCCTCTACTGTCACTGTAAAAGTGACATAAGATATTGTTTGGAGCAAGACTATAGTAATAACAAATATAAATAAAATCCTAGAAATATGAGAACATACACAGTAATGTGGTAAATGATTATGCTATTACCCGGGTCTGATTTAGTGACTGCAGCTATAAGGCTGATAGTGAATTAGCTGTAAGTAGTACAAACTGCCCTTTTCGTGCAATTAAATCAAGTTTTGTGACAGCTCTTTGGTCTTCGCCATGGCTGCAACCTACAATAAACAGATCTTTTTTATATAAAGAGTTCCTCATCATCTCCACCCTTTTTATACACGCTTGCTCATTTGCTCCCTGCTGATTTACTTGGTCCAACCAGTTTTGAAGCGTTTCTCTCTGTGTTATTTCGATTGTGCCTTACCATGTTTTGACTCCCGTTTCCGTTTTCCGAATTTGATTCTCGCCTTACGTTTTGGACCTTGTTTGCTGTGACCAGTTGCCGACTCTAGACTGTTTTTATTTTTGGATTTTGCCATTCAATTCTATTAAAGATTCTGTTTCGCCGAACTGCAATTGTCTCCGCATTTTTACGGGCCACGACACACATCATAGCTGATTGAGGGTTGTTATTATGTACCCAATGGAATGGTCATATTTTACTCAATTGCAGGTGAAACAGACTAGCAGTAGATTTTAAATCAGCAGTAGATTAAAAATCATTACATTATTTGGAACTTCAGTATTTCTGATCCACAGTGTAGAAGAAGGACATAAGCCAGGGTATTTTCTCATTCTGAGGCTCATTAGCTCTACTCATGTTCTAATCAAAGAACATGAGTATAATATTATAAGACCTGCACTTGGGCCTAAGCTAGTTTAGCTTGGTTAGGGAAGGAGGTATACTACTGTAGATAGATTAGACCGATTGTAGCCTACTTAAAACCACAGAAATACAAGAGATAGTATTATAGTTAGGAGTTATTCATAATAATGTTGCCACAGAAGGCATATATTCATCCATCCATTACCTTCTGCTTAATCCACACAGAGTCATGGGCCAGCCTGTGCCCACCTGGCAACTCTGAGCAGGAACAACCCTAGAATCTAAAAAAGCTGTGCTTTGTTATTTGATTTCTGTACCATCACTGTTTCGTTCCCATTTTGATGAGCTACATGCAAACAGTAGGTTGTAGTAAATCCTCACAGTACATGTGGAGTTACTAAATTCTTGCAACTACCTTTATGTTTAGTACATGCTGCAGATGAGTGTAGATGAGGATCTGATTATTGTCCATTTGTTCATTCTCTTAGAGTAATCAATAAATCATTGGTGAGCAAGACAAGCAATAACAAACTGTTCCTGTTTTAAACACAACACAGTTACACTAGTTTAGCATTAGCATATTGAGAAAAAAAACACTGTAACAATTGAAAGCTTTGCCTAACATATATACCTTACATCCAGCTACAGTATCTCTCAAATGTGAGTAGACCTCTCAATATTTTGTAACTATTTTATTACATATTTTCATGGGGCAACACTGACGCTATGGCACTTTGATACAATGAAAACAATAGTCAGTCTACAGCTTGTATAACAGTATCAATTTGCTGTTCCCTGAAAAAAACAACACACAGCCATCAATGTCTGAACTGCTGGCCCTGTGACCCAGTTTCACAAGCAAGGGATCATGCTCTGCTTCAGAATTACAGCCACGCTGACCAGTTTGATACAGTGTACGGCGTATGGTCTGAGCACTGAGAGGCTGATCTCCCACTCCTTTAACTTTTCCAGCAATGTTGGCAGCACTCCTAAGTCTATTTTCAAGAGCCAAACTCTGGATAGGACACTGAGTATATGTACTCATCTTCTTTGGTCAACCATGGCAAGGCCTGTTCTGTTAAACTGTTGTATGGTCTTGGTCACTGTGCTGCAGCTCACTTTCAGGGTGTTGGCAGTCTTTTTATAGCCTAGGCCATTTTCATGTAGAGCAACAATTCTTTCTTTCAGATCCTCAGAAAGTTCTTTAATATGAGAGAGTGTGAAAACAAGAACACTAAATTTTTCACACCTGCTATCATTCACAATAATGAGTCGCATGATACAGGCAAAGGAAAATGGCTAATTGGGCACAATTTGGCCATTTTCACTTAGGGGTGTACTCACTTTTATTGGCAGCAGTATAGACATTAATGGCTGTTTGTTTAGATATTTTACATATCACACAGTGAATTTGCACTGTTATACAAGCCGTGGACTGACTACTTTACATTAGGATTTACAAGTTTGTGAGATACTGTGCATGTAAAGTGATAGCTCCATCATGGAAGTTATATTGATGAAATTACCATTAGCAAATTAGCATAAAATTAACATTTTATGAGAGATTAATTACAGTCTTGTCTCATCACTTTTCCTGGTGATTAACTGGGTGTTCTAAAAAGCAAACATGACAAACATGATAGTCTTTTTTCTAGCGTGAATATCAGCTCATTTGCTTTTGCTTTCTCTAACATCTTGTTTTTATGATAATTAATTCAGGCTTTACTCTTTATTGTAGCTCATCTGGATTATAAGGAGTAAGAGTTTTCAATCAATATCTATTCTATTCTACTATCTAGCGGTTGTAGACTATAGGATGCGTCCACCAATTTAAGGTGAATAAAGTGACTGATAACACAATAACACAAAATCAGATAAATAAAAGTGACAACTATGTAGGAAGCTTCAGGGCGCTGCACTTGTCTGCCATCTTGGAGACAAAATAAGACAGAGCAAATCCAGGAGGCTGTTCTAGAGAAAGAAATCTTAACAGGCAGAAAGTTTGACAATCTTTTGAAAGTTAGGAGCATATCAGCCTGTATTTGCCACCAAAAAGCTGTAATGTTAAAATAGTGAGACTGATCAAAGACTGAGATGGGTGTGTATCTAACATGCATTTATGAGGACCTAACCTGTAATATACCTGTAATATTCCCAATAAAATACACTGAAGAAAACAGATGGGTCTAACAGGGTGAAGTTTCATGCATAACTGAAATAGGCTAAGAATTTTAGCCTATTAATGCATTTTAAATAGTGTCAGAAACTGACGATAAAAAGAGTGAATGTACTCTATTTAAAACCGGGAACCTAATGTTTAAATGAATCAAGCATATACCTATTTAAAATTACTAGAAGACAAACACAGATAAATGCTTAGTCAGAGCAAAATCTAACCAAAACCAAATAGATAGTTTTGTTTTCATTGCCAGCCTCTCAGTCCCAGCAGGATTGTTCGTATATCAGAACCAAGTATCATTTGTGACTCTATTAACCTAAGCTTGCTTCTTGCATTTAATGTAATTTTCTGAACCCCTTCTAAGTAATATAATAATACAGATTTTATATTAAGCTCAGAAAATCATATACGCTCCTAATACTTTAGAGAAGAGAGTAACAGGATTTAGAAAGACGTTATCTCATCTCGGGTGCTTTAATATGTTTTATAGTCACTCAGTGTCCATTAGTTATGTGTTCATTAGGTACACCTGTTCAACTGCTTTTTAATGGAAATATCTAATCAACCAAACATATGGCAGCAGCTATGCATTTTTACATTGTCAAAAAGACCAACTGAAGTACCAACTGAGCACCAAAAAAAGGGGAAGGGGGTGTTGGGGTGTAAAAGTTAAGCTTAAAAGTAACTTTGAATGTAGCATGGTTGTTGGTGCTAGGAGGGCTGGTTTAAGTATTTTAGAAACTGCTGATCCACTTGGAATAATTGCTGATACAATTATATATAATGTTTATATATTTAATGTTTTTTCTGAACAATTTATAACTGGAATGCATAGTTTTAATGTATTGAGGGCATGCTTAATTGACAGTAAGCACAGTCTACACCCTCAAAGAATTTAAACAAGCAACATAACATAGTTTTCAGGCTGGTCAGACTGTAGCTGAGCCATCTACAAGCAGTTTAATCACAGCAGGCTTTATGCAAGATGTTCATTGTATCAGTGAACACTATGCACATTTACAAGATGACATAAATAATTAGATGTGATAAAGTCAGATTACTGGATTGGTTCTTCTCATCCCCAGATACACTATATACACAGTAGTAAATGTCATGTTGGAAACACATGAACTTACACATAGCACTTACAAGATGAAACTGTGTAGGTCTAAATTATATATATGTATATATAATGTGTGTATGTGTGTGTGTGAGACTTATGCAGATATTTATATATAATAAGCATTTATAGGAACCCTCTGTGGCATTAATTTTTATCCCGTGCCTTTCTCCCACTTTAAAGCCTTGAGTATCCAGCACAAAGCTGATTTAAAGCCAATGATTTATTGTGAATCAGGGGTCTGCATTGCCTGTGGCATCTCACAGAGTTCTAAATCACAAAAAATATGACTGCTTTACTGGGTGATCCTGCATATACATTCACTGACACATTGTAAAAACCAACCCAATTGGAAATCAATATTTTACTTGCAAGATTTCTGACTACAAAACTGCATTTACATTTAGTCATTTGACCGAAACTTCGATCAAAACCGACTAACAACACATGTACTAATGTATAATGTAATCTAATATCTAATTATAATAATGAGAATATAGTTATACTGAATCATATTTGAAGAAGAGTCAAATCAGCAATATCTGTAAATAACAAATTTGCCATAATCCATTTCTTTTCAAAATATTGCGTCAATGACCTGAGTTGCATATAAGAAAACCTGCCTGTAAATTTCAACAAAGTCAAACGTTGTGTAAAACATAAACAAAAACGATTGGCATTGGAATATAGCGATTGGCAAATCCTTTTTAACCCATATTCAATTAAAAAGACTACAAAGATAAGATATTTAATGTTCAAACTGATAAAATTTATTGTTTTTTGCAAATATTAATTAAGTTTGTTATGAGTCATTTGTTAAGAAAATGACTGACCAGATTGTTATCAGCAAAAAATTTTAAAGTCAGCATATCTGATAGTATTGGGGGTGTGTTGGTGCCCATGGCATGGGTAACTTGAACATCTGTGAAGGCACCATTAATGCTGAAAGGTACATACAGATTTTGGAGCAACGTATGCTGCTATCCAAGCAACAACTTTTTAAGGGACATCCCTGCTTATTTCAGCAAGACAATGTCAAGCCACAATCTGCAATTACACCCATGCAACAGTGCCTCGTAGTAAAAGAGTGCGGGTATTAGACCATCCTGCCTGCAGTCCAAGCCTGTGTCCCATTGAAAATGTGTGCCACATTATGAAGTCTTGAGTGTTGTTAAAAAGAAAGGTGGTAAACAGGCCCCTGTCCCAACTTCTTTGGAATGTGTTGCAGGCATCAAATTCCAAATGAGTAAATATTTGTGAAAATCAATATAGTTTATCCATTTGAACATCTTGTCATTGTAGTGTTATGGAACGAAAAGAGGACCCAAGGATGTGAGGACAGGGGATTACGTGATGTGGGGGATAAAAAAAGGGGAATAACCAAAAAGGTAGAGCAAAAGGCTCTCTTAAGTACAGAATTAAAGAAGTTGCTCCAGGGTGCGTCCCAAATCGGGCAATGCAAGGTGCCTCCGAAGCACTAGTGGGCGAGCGTGAGCTCGAGTGGGCGAAAGGTGCAAGTAAGACGGGGCACGTCCCAAATCAGGTGGTGTAGCCAAGCCAAGTGAACCTAATTTACCTCAGGCGTTTCCCCCTTACCCATCTGTTGCACTAAAAGCCCCGGGATGTCACCGTCTGGACGTAATGGCACTGATGCATGTGTTAAAACGAAAAGTAAGCGTAAGTTACGCGACAACATGGCAACAAACAGCACTGAGGCTCCTGCGTAAATAACGGGTGCCCCAGGTGTTCGTCATCACATCATGAATCAGGGTGCAGAATATAACTGGTTTCACTGATCGCTACATAACAACAAACTGGAACGACAACGGGGAGGACGGCAGCCCGAGGTAGGTCTCCTAACGTGTATTCAATTGTGTATTTATTGACAAATCATCATATTCTGCTTGTATTTATGTTTTACACGACGTCCTAACTTCAATAGAATTGAGGTTGTATGTCAATCAATCACTCTTTGAGAATTTATTTATATAACGCCTTTACAATGGAGCATTGTCTCAAAGCAGCTTTGCAATATTATATTATCTTAAAAGGCCAATCCCAAGTTGAGCAAGTTTAGGATGACAATGGCAAGGAAAAACTCCTTGAAAGTAGAAGGAAGAAACCTTGGGAGGACCAAGACTCAAAAAGGGACCCATCCTTCATGGGTGGCCTAGATGTTAATTAGGTCAATACTTAAAAGTATATTAAAGTAGTAGTAAAATTAAGTAAGTAATACAATTTTAATCAATATTAATATTTAAGTTAGTAATAAACTAAGTAAAAAAAGATAAAAATAGATTTTAAAACAAAATAGACTTTACAATCAGTCCTCAGTGGGAGGTCCTAGGAGGCACATAATTTTTTGGTGACTAAATGATGGAGGGAGTTACTGCACTCTTGTGGGACTGGGTTCTGTTGATGAAGACCGGTATAGTGTGTATGTTACAGAAATATTGTTTATAATAGAGATGCACCAACCGAGATGCATTAACTTGACTTGGCCAGTTTTCAGTGTGATCGGCCAGTCAGTTTCATATAACAATTCTATACTATACTGCACACCAGATGAACGTGACAAGATTTGGAATCAGCCAAAATGTAATCGGCCAGCCATATGTCATATCGCCCAAAAGAAAATTGAAATTGGTGTGCTATAAATGTATAATTTATACAACATATTAGTGTTATGATCTGTGGTGTGGACCCAAAGATGCGGGAATGAAGGAACCCCATGATGTATAATAACAATGGGGAAATGTAATTACGAAAAAGGGATTAACTAAAAGGGCAGAGTAAAAGGCTCTCCACTCCGCAAAACGCAAAAGGGAAAATCGCAAAGCTCTTTGCCATTCCCAAATGGGAATGGCACCCCCAGCTGGCGAGACAAAGGTCAAGCGTGCTCAGAGCACAACAAGACGCCGATTTGTGACGCACCGAAGCACCAGAGGGCAAGCGTAAGCTTGAGCGTGCAGTGTGGCACGCGGAAGAGTAACCGGGTTACGTCCCAATAGGAGTGCGGAGCCGGCGTAAGGGAGGCTCGACAGGAGCCGAGCGAAAACGGGAACGCGTAAACCTAGGATCTGTCCCTATGGGGTTAAATTTACAGAGCGAAAACGGGAACGCGTAAACCTAGGATCTGTCCCTACAGGGCTAAATTTACCTCTGAGGTTCCCCTCGTATGCATCCGTCGGCTCTAAACGCCCCAGGATATAGCCGACTACCTAAGCGAAGGAATAAAGGACGTGAACAAGGAGCTGTGCGTTCCCTAAATTAGTCATGACGCGACCGAAGAACTGTATGTACGTTAACGACGTGGCAACGGACAATGCTGATGTATGATATCACGTCGCTAAATGCGTGCCCGATATAAACCGCCTTCACAGGATGCTCTGTAATGGCGACTGGACCGACCACGAGCGCACCTGGCGTCTAAGGTAGGCTACGTAACAATTAGTTATAGTTACACTTTCATAGGTACACAACAGACATTGTTAATAACTTGGCCTGATTGGCTGGCATGTTATTATGTGTATACAAGCTCTCCTCTGTATGTAAATTAAGTGCAAGTTTTAATAGCAATGATCGTACATATTTCATAGAGCACAGTGCATGAATGTGTCACCATATTAAGCATCATATGTCTAAAACATTCCCAACTCCCTCAGAATACCCCATCATATTTTACCCAATAAAGTAAAAGCATTATTTAACAATTAGTAATCAATTTCAGTAAAGTAACAGTAAAGCCAAACTAAAGCTACATTAAATTGTAGCTTTAATCTCTGACAAAGTAGCCACAGTATGTATTCTGTTAATATTCTGTTAACATTTTCTTCCTGTTAGTAGAAAATAATGAATTTGGCAGGGGATACACTGCTGTACTTCACTTCATGATGCTCTTTTCCTCTGTCTCATCCATTATTTCCTTAACATAGTGCAGCGGGTTGGCCATCATTATTTTTGCATTTTTTTCACATTTTAACAATCTTGTTTTCTTGTATAAAAGTCAGGTTAAAATTTCATTAAAAAACACAAAACATGTTCCTGCCAGCAGCTGAAAAGCATAAGCTGTTCCACACTATTGTTTTTGTATGCATTCCTCTAAACTGGGTTTTTAGCCTGGGGTTTGATCTGTGTGTGTAGGTAGGTGTGGCCATGTGTGCACAGAGAGGATCTCATAGCAGTTGAGCAATGTATTTATCCTCCTGTAATGTTCATTGGTATTCAGAGGCAGATGTAGTGCAATGATCCTTGGCAGCCTTGCTATTATTTCATTTCTTGTATATAAAAGGCGTGTCAAGGATTCGGTTAAATTGTTTCCGAGCTGTTTTTGGCTGAGCTGTCACAAAGGCTGGTGTGGAACGAAGCATACCAAGACAGAGAGGCAAAGATTTCAGTAAAGACAGTAAAGCCTCTCCCCTGAACGCGCACCAAAACAACTTACATTACCATGCCAAAGCAAAAAACACACAAACTCTGTAGGGAGACTAAAAGGCTTTTTTCAAGAAGATTGGGTGCAGAAAACTTTCAGCAAAACAGGATAATTTTACTTCAATAAAATAAAAAAAAACTATATTAATAAATAATTTACATGAATATTTTTAGTTTAAGCATTAGGTGAATATCACCACAGTAATGTAGTTTATAAAAAGAGTTTTAGATGGAACTTAACATTACTAACATTAATACTTGTTACAACTGCACTACTGCTCGTTGATTACAAAAAACAGCTACAACCCTCAGCATTATGAGCTGTGTGTGGGGCTGGTTTTCCTCCAAAAGCACAACCTCATTAAGGAACATGAAATAACAGAACATTATTATCATTTTAAATCATGGGTCAACTAAATAGAAAAGTGGACCTAGGAGCCTGGATGATCTGATGAGTTTCTGTAAAAAAGTTATTTCAAAAACTTCCTGCTTTGTATTCTCTGACCTTATAGAATGTTGTGAAGAAGGAACTAAGCACTGTTATGCTGGCAACAAGATGTGTTAAATGAAGTGATCACAATAATTGTGGTTTTCTTAAAAATAGTTAATTTTAGAAATATATATTTTTCTATATTATATTTATCTCATTTTTAGCTGAGATTAAGCGAATTCAACAAAGAATGTATATTTATCAGGGTGGATTGTGGAGGAAACTGTGACTTTGATAACTATATCTTTCTTTTAAGTTCATCTGTAATTTCAATATTGCAACCTCAAAGGTGAACACACACCATGAATTGATCAACACACTTCTAATTCCTTACACTAGAGGCACAACAGCTAATACATGCTAATTTACTACATGGCTGCAAGCAAACTTTAAATTGTCTCCCTAATAAACATAGCAAGCTGCAGCAAATTACTGAACCTTGAGAGTCCATGATTTTTTCTCACATACCAAGTGTACATACTGCCATTGTTGCTCCATGAAAACACATTATTGCCTTGCTGCACTATAGAAAATTCAGTGCCACTGGAATGAATACATTTGCATGACACCTGAACATTAAAATCAAAAGTGGAGTTTATAAGCCCAGAAAAGCAGAACCAACTCAATTACAAAGTATGGTCGACTAGAATGCTATATGCTTACACACTTTAATAATGCAATCTCAGTTCTAAATGTGTGTATGTTTTAAAATAGCTTACCTTGCATGAGTTAAATAAGATTTCTGTAATTCTGTGTAGGGAAGAAAAATTCACCATTTCTTTTTTTCCCAATACAAGCCATAATCTTGTTAACTGCCTGAGGGAAGGCAACAGCACTGTTGTATATTTTCCAAAACTTCTCAAGGTTATTTTTCAGTGCCTGTGCATGTATATATGATAATTACCCTTGGCTTGATCTTTCCCAAAGTAGACACTATCAAGGCCGGACAGACGGAGTGAGTTTTGTTGAATGTCAGGTTGTGAGAGAAATGAGGCTTGATATTTTAAACATGGAGGTGAGATGCTAGTCAGCTAGAGACCTTGACAGCTTTCAGTGAACATATCAGGGATTAACCAGCATGGCCTAAACAACCTTTCCTCCCATATTTAAAGATATGTTCCACTTGTGTCAAGGGCATTTTGAGATGGTGCGACTTTTATACAGGTGTGTGTATCTCTGTTTGGCAGCAATCCCATTTCCTGTGTCAGGGTTTCAGTATGTTTACTGTGGCTGGCAATGTATTTGGTACACCTGCACAGCAACTTATGACTTTGAGTTGAATGAAGGAGAGAGAGAGAGAGAGAGAGAGAGAAAGAGAGAGAGAGAGAGAGAGAGCGAGCGAGCGAGAGCAATAGAGAGCGAGAGAGAGCGAGAGAGAGAGAGAGATGTGTGTGTGTGAGGAAAACTATTCTTTTACAAAAAAGCTATAACTTTCCTTTGAGTTACCAAAAAGGCAATTCCTAACTTCATCTCCCTATAATGATTAATATATTATGGTCATTAATTTTAGTAGAAACTAAGTAAAGATAACAGGGGTTTATGACCTGCAGCTGTGCTATTGCTAGCTTTAGCTTTATCCTGTTTACACTTCTTATATTTGTCAAACTCCACATATTTAGTAGCTAAAGCTTTTTTTAACCTTTCCATGGCTTATTTTACTCTGCCTATATTGCAAATGAAACATTCTAAAGATTACAATGGTGAAGATATGGTTGTGTACAATATCAATCGAAATAGAGTATTTATTTGACTAAGTAACAAACTGGTTAGTGGTTGAGTGTTTCAATTTTTTAAGGCTAATTTTTTTTTTATAAAACAAAAACATGCAACTTGCTTCTAAGTAACCAAAAGTGCCAAAAGATTTACTTTACAATACACAGGTTGAGGTTATGTAGCACTTCGAAGATGCAGTAGTTATTATAACATTGGAAAGTTCCCAAAAACATACGACTGCCAACACTGTGCCCCTTCTCTTGCTATACTTGTGAGGACCAAATGTCCCTACAATGATAGGAAAACCTGGAATTTTTCACTAGTGAGTTGTTTTTTCCAGTCCTTCTTTAACAGTTTTGTACAACCTAAAAAAGGCAAAAAACTTGGTTTAGGTTATTGGGTTTAAGGTTAATTAAGCTGCAGTAGTCTTTCATTGTCATTCATGTCAACAGACAGTTGTCACAAGGACTGCAAGAAAAAACATATGTGTGTGTCTGTGATTAAAGGATGAAGAAAGGATATTAGATGGTAAGCCAATTGCATGTCTCCAGGGAAACATGTTTCAGTGACACAAAACGCTCTAAATTTTGTCTGTCCCTCTGTAACCCTCACTGACTCAATTTCAGTCACTCTCCTATTACCATTCCTGTGTCTAAATTGACCCATGCTGCATTTAATCTCACAACTAACCTTTCAGATGGAATAACAGGGCACCTGGGCTTGAAGTCTCCCTGTCAGATATCCAGCAGTCACAGGAATTCGAACTGAATTTAATTTGAAATATAAATACAGGTTTAAGATTTACTTGTATAGTCAGATATTGTACTTATCCCTTCATCTGTTAGATTAAAGCACAAACATTGTTTTGTGGGCTATAGGGAAGCACTTAGATACACTGTGATAACCATTTTCATATTTGATTTTCATCCACTAGTCCTAATTAAGTGACATCTTTGCTGAGATGTACATCAACTGATGCAGG
Source organism: Parotocinclus haroldoi (assembly GCA_034779995.1). Taxonomy (NCBI): domain Eukaryota; kingdom Metazoa; phylum Chordata; class Actinopteri; order Siluriformes; family Loricariidae; genus Parotocinclus; species Parotocinclus haroldoi. The sequence goes on along the minus strand of JAUZST010045960.1, from coordinate 3,449 downwards.
AAGGCCTTTACCTGTTTTAGTTCCCCAGCACCAGCTCCACTTGATGGCATCAGTGCAAGACCCTTACTCTTTCAAGACATCTTTTAACAATATTGTTTTCAAATGCCCTTATACACTCATTAACACTTAAGTTGAAACCTGAATGGAACTTATGTGTGAATGTAATGATATAGGTAAGTTATTGCAATATTAGAATAAAATTGTATTTTATTGGAGAAAGCTGTATACCTGAAAAGAGGTAAACTCCATAAGGCCAAATCTAGACTGAATACAGTATGCAATAGGGTTAGGAATTGGAGGCAAACCAGGTTCTTTATGGTATCCTTTATCCTGTTTCACAACACCACTGGAAATAAAGGCAAATGGTGGCTGGCTCTCAATGGATGAACATGTAATGGACTCTACTAAGCACCTGGTAATCATTGAAACTTGTACGTAAAACAACACAGCCTGTCCCTGTGACTGGATCAAATGATCCTCCCGACTGGGGGTCTTTCTGAGCAATCTGGATCCTGGTCACCTAGATAGTGGGCAATTAATAAAAACGAGTATCCTGCTTCTCTTAGTGCAATAATAAACCCCTTCTAAAATCTAGCATCAATGATCTCTCATCAAGAGGTATGTAACCCAAAAGTAGCCTCTCTAAGGATACTTGTTATAGCGCAACGATGGAAGTACCAAGCCTGTATTCTTTCATGGCTTCTTCGATATATGTCATAGCAAGTTTTTCCATGCCACTATTGACTCTGGCTGCTTATTTGGGGTCTAAGGTTTGATGAAAGCTGTTTTGTGACAATATTGTTATCCTGTTGTATATTTGTCCTGAAAGTATGATTCATAATGCTTTTGCCTCACAACTCCAGATATGACTGGTTTGATTCCAGGTTTGCATGAAACCGTGTGGAGTTTGTCTTCTTGTTTCTGTGTGGATTTTGTCCAGGTACTCCAGTTTCTCCCATGTTACACAGACATGCAGTAAGTCAAGTGATCTCTCAGGGTAAAGTGTGACACTGTGCACAAGTGTTTGTGTGTGGATCAACCTGTTAGTGCTCAGACCGTCTGCTGCAAAATGTATCAAACTGGTCTGCATGGCTGTCGTCCCAGAAGGAAGATTCTTTAAGTTGATCCACAAGAAAGCTCACAATTAGTCTGCTGAAGACAAGCAGACTAAAGACATGGATTACTAGAACAATGTCCTGTTGTGTGAGGAGACCAAGATGATGTCAACGGTGTGTGGCAGCAACCAGGTGAGGAGTAAAAAGACAAGTGTCTTGCCTACATTCATGCATGTAAAGGTTTGGGGCTGCATGAGTGATGCTGGCTGTGGGGAGCTACAGATCACTAAGGGAACTATGAATGCCAACATGTACTGTCACATACTGAAGCAGAGCATGATCCCTTCTGAAACTGGGCCGGAGGGCAGTATTCCATCATGATACTGACCCCAAACACACCTCCAAAATGACCACTGTTTTTCTAAAGAAACTGAAGGCAAATGTCAAGCATGTCTTCAGACTTAAACCCTATTGAGCATCTGTGGGCCATTCTCAAATGGGAGGAGGACTGGCGCAAGGTCTCTAACATTTCTCATCATCTCATCTATGATACTAGTGGCAACATGAGATCCTCAGGTGAAATCTTTTCATACCCAAGAGATTTAAGACAAAAGTATTCAGACCCCTTTACATTTATCACTCTTTGTTTCACTGCATCCAAATAAAAAAAATTTATATTAATTCTCATTAATTTACACTTACCATTCAATCTTCACAGAAAAAAACAGCCATGTTTAAGTTTTTGCAAATAAGTTTTCATAAGTATTCAGACGCTTTGCTCAGTATTTAGTAGAAGCACTCTTTTGAGCTAGTACAGCCATGAGTCTTCGTGGGAATGATGCAACACGTTTTTCACACTTGCCATTCTTCCTTGCAGATCCTCTCCAGTTTTGTTAGGTTGGATGGTGAACGTTGGTAGACAGCCATTTTCAGTTCTCTCCAAAGATGCTCAATTGGGTTTGGGTCAGGGCTCTGACTAGGTCAGTCAAGAAGCCACTTCTTTGTTATTTTAGCTGTGTGCTTAGGGTCATTATCTTGTTGAAAGGTAAACCTTAAGCCCAGTCTGAGGTCCTGAGCACTCTGAATGAGGTTTTCTTCCAGGATATGTCTATACTTGGCCGCATTTATCATTCCTTAAACTGCAACTAGTTGTCCTGTCCCTGCAGTTGAAAACCCCCATAGCATGTTGCTGCCACCACCATGTTTCACTGTTGGGATTGTATAGGGCAGGTGATGAGCAGTGCCTGGTTTTCTCCACACATACTGCTTAGAATTAACACCAAAAAGTTCAATCCTTATCTCATCAGACCAGAGAATCTTATTTCTCATAGTCTGGGAGTCTTTCATGTGTGTTTTTTTTTTTGGTAAACTCTACATGGCTTTCATATGTCTTGCACTGAGGAGAGGCTTCCGTCAGTCCACTCTGCCATAAAGCCCCGACTGGTGGAGGGCTGCAGCGATAGTTAACTTTGTGAAACATCTCCCTACTGCATCTCTGGAGCTCAGTCACAGTGATCTTTGGGTTCTTATTTACCTCTCTCCCTAAGGCTATTCTCCCACAATTGCTTTGTTTGGCTGGACCGACAGGTCCAGTAAGAGCTCTAGTCGACCCAAACGTCTTCCATTTAAGGATTATGGAGGCCACTTAGACACTCTTAGACACCTTGAATGCTGCGGAAATGTTTAGTAACCTTGGCCGGATCTGTGCCTTGCCACAATTCTGTCTCTGAGCTCCTTGGGCAGTTCCTTTGAGCTCATGATTTTCATTTGGATTGACTTGCACTGTGAGATGTGAGGTTTTATATAGACAGGTATGTGCCTTTCCTAATCAAGCCAATCAATTCAATTAAACACAGCTGGACTTCAATAAAGGAGCAGAACCATCTCAAGAAGGATAAGAAGAAATGGACAGCTTGTGAGTTAAATATGAGTGTCACAGAAAATAGTCTGAATACTTATGACCATGTGATATTTCAGTTTTTCTTTTTGAATAAATTTACGAAAATTTCTATGTCTGTTTTTTTTGTCAAGATGGGATGCTGAGTGTACATTAATGAGAAACAAAATGAATGTTTTTGATTTTAGCAAATGTCTGCAATGAAACAAAGAGGGAAAAGAGGTCTGAATACTTTCTGTACCCACTGTAGCTGCCAGTAACCAATCAGAAAAAGTCTGGAGGCAGCACTAACCCCTAAAAATAAGGTTATTTAGTTTAATAACCTTTAATTAATTCATTCATTCATTCATTCATTAATATTGTGAATTTGGTTGAGCAGTGAAAGCAACAAACATCTTATTAAACGATAAACTGCTTGTTGATTCATTTGCACATTTCTAATGCATTTTGATAAAGTGTAAATATGCACCAGTATGTTTCTCACCTCCATATATATA
>JAUZST010045949.1:0-25721 GCA_034779995.1 Parotocinclus haroldoi | reverse complement strand
CTGTTAATTTTTTCCTGGGTTTTTTTTTTCATTCCCTCAGGCATCTCTCTGGATAAGGTCTTTGACTACAGTGAGTACTGGGAGGTGACCCGAGGTCTGTATGCTCCATTTGACTGCACAGCCACCATGAAGTCTGGCAACGCGGACGTCTATGAGAACGAGATCCCTGGAGGCCAGTACACCAACCTGCACTTTCAGGCTCACAGCATGGGCCTGGGCAACAAGTTTAAAGAGGTGAAAAAGGCTTACACCGAGGCCAACAAGCTGCTAGGAGACCTCATCAAGGTGAGCGGACAACATTCATGAGACGGGTCCACTTCTGTGTTTTGCAGAAAAGCACATTTGGTTCAAGTGGCTTCGTAAGCTGTGGTATGGTTACCATCACCTCAGTGCCAATCAGATTCCTTTGAGAGCGATCCAGTATGTCAAAAATGCTATTTCTTCAGTGGCAGCGGTTAGATTTAAGTGAAAGCTAAGGAGGTGCACGTATGCTGTAATTAAATTATACGACTTTCAGGTAGCACCCTCTCTGTAGTGTAATGGGCATTAATTATCACTTTCTGACAGACGCTTCACTGAGCGAGAACCAAGAGCTATTCTCTGGCTTTTAATTTTGCTGTCTTTCTGACACTGTCTTTTTTTAAAATCCTTTCAGTTGTAATAAAAATAGAAAAAGGCCTAAACACTATAAGAGCAGGGTGTAATCCTGTCACTGGTTCTCATCCAGTCAAATCTTGCCTGCAAGCCCTTTTCATCACGTCCCTCGTGAAAAAAAAGGTGTAATTGGGCTGATCTTGCTTTTTATTTACCATAGTTTAATTAAACCTCGGTCATATTTGTTCTCTTCTGTCCTTTTCTTCCTTTTCAAAGGAATAATGTGGTGTTTATATAGAATATGCAAACACACATGTACTTGTGAAGAGAAAGAAAGACCGGCTTATAAACACTTGCAGTACAAAACACAGTTACATCATCAGGAAAAGCGCAGTCGTGTCCCAGCTTCAGTCCGGAATCCTTCATGCCCTTCTCGGGTCTACATGGACTTAGTTCAGTACTCCGGTTTCCATCCCACATTGCAAAGATTTACATTTGGTTAATTGGTTGCTCTCAATTGAGCCAGTGTGTTTGTGTCTGACTAGTATCAATATAACCTTGTTGCTGTCATGAAAAGCTGCCGCTAATGCCATGTCGTGCATAAACGCAATTTTGTTGCCGTTGTGAGTGTTTAAACGATTCTAATATTTTAATGTTATATGTTCCCATAGGTAACTGCAGTGTGCGATTAGTAAGAGATGATCAGTATTGTAGAGAAGTACACAATTTTTCATCAGCTGTGTGTATTTCAAGTTTGTTGACATTCTATGAGGTTCAAAATTAGTTTTATTCCTTGAATGTTTTATTCCTTGACCTTTTTTATTACAGTATGATTGCTGGCATAGCAACAAATGGTAGTGCAAACAAACATGGAGTGAATAGAGTGACCGTTATTATTAAAATGCCTTCCCACTGCAAATGATAGTTCCTTAGTTTTGATAGACGGGTGGTCTTCAACGAATCGATCAGCAAGCCTGCTCTTAGTTTTTCCAACGTAAAGGATCTCTTACAAATCACAGAGTAGACGACTACTGAAGTGATGCATGAGGAAGAAGGTAATAATCATTGATCTTTTTGCACTAGTTATTTTAGTGATTATGTGAATAAATGTACAAATAGCACATCTAGGGCAATTGCAGGATTCCATTCTGTGGTTAGGATCTAAATGATCATTTGTGACGTTTGTCAAGTAAGTCTTTAATGTTTCTATAATGTCTGCAGGAGATTAGTGGAGGATCTTTAAAAAGGGATGCAGTCTCTGCATCGTCCCTGACCATTACTGGATCATAAATGCATCACTATATGTTTATTTTATATGCTTGTTTGTTACGTGAAGAATGTAAATTAGAAAAACAGTTTTGCCAAAAATGAAACTGTCAAGATTCATAGTTAACGAATTGAAAACAAGATCAAGTGCTTCCAGTCTCATTTATCATGTGCAACAATGGATACATTTTGACATAAAAGGGGAAGAAGGGATGATGCAATTGATTTCTATGGTTAGTGAGCAACAGTGTATTTGAAAGACATTGGTAATGGAAATTAAGTGAAGTGGAAATATACCAGCATGCTGTTAAAAGAAAATCCAAAACAACAAAATGAAGAACTGCCTGAACAACTGCCCCCCAGACTTCCATTATATGCAAGTTTTGAAAAACGGCATTTTTTGACAGAACATTTTCAAATTTTTAATTCACAGTAAATGACAAGGTGTTAAAAGTCGTGGTGTAATACTGTCAGTACAGGTGTCCAAGCAGAACAGGCAGAGAAAAAGTGAAATGTTTGTGTGCTAGCAGAAAGGCCAGTGGTATTTTTATTTTCTCCATTTCTTTTTACTTTTTATTTCCCTTTGTATTGATGCCAGTATGTAATGTTTCATAAGAATACTATTGTATTTAAATTTAAATTTTATCTTTAACTTCTGTTGATTTAAATTATTACTATAAACCTATTAATTAGGTAACTTAGGGAGTTTTTCCTTGACACTGTCTTTTGGCTTTTGGACCTAGATATTTGTACAGCTGATTTGAGACAATGCTCCGTTGTAAAAAATAACTATATAAATCAATTTGACTTTGTTTTGACTTGTGCACTGTAAGTACTCTGTGACATGTTCACAATGCTCACATTTTGGGAATATGGTGTCAATTATTTATCGCTTCCACCCTTCTCTAGGTGACCCCCTCTTCAAAGATCGTGGGTGACCTGGCACAGTTTATGGTCCAGAACTCCCTGACGCAGGCAGAAGTGGAGGAGAAGGCTGATGAACTGTCCTTCCCTCTTTCTGTGGTGGAGTTCCTGCAGGGTCACATCGGCATCCCGCATGGAGGCTTCCCTGAGCCATTTAGATCCAAGGTGAGAACCTGACACAAGACACAGCTATGAAGATAAAAATATATTAATCATGCTTTTTATGAATTTGATCCGGGAGTCTTCGATTCCCCCACCCCGCCTCATTTTTTATTATTGCTTGTCTTGGTCAGGATTGCACGGGGTTTATCCAAATTCACATTTTTTAAAAATGGTGATTCTCTCACAGGGTTCCCTAATCCCATCCTCAGGTTTTAAACCCAAGTTTTTCTAGCTGCTGGCTCTTACCCCTAAGCCACAAGAGAATAAAGGTAGTCTCTTCAGATATATTTTACTTTATTATCTACTCTTATTATTTAGTGCCAAAGACATTCAAATCTAGTCCAAAGGAGCTTATCTAGGTAAAAATGAAACCATTTCTGTCTCTTTCATTAATTCAATTAATAATAGCCAACCTGTAACAACCTGTTCAAAAGTCTTAACCTTTTATATAACGGTTTTTAAATTGTATTATATATCCATGTATCATTTTTTTTTTTCCTCACTCTTTTAGAATTCGACCGGGAAATACAGAACATCCATATGCAGTATTAAAAACCTGAAAACAATAGGAAAATAAAACTGATTCTGTAGGCCATACTGGCAAGTATTTAGTGTGACCTCCCTATACACTTGAGCAGTAAGCAGCATCTGGCCGCTTCATTGGGATGCCATGTGCATAGAAGCTTGATTATAAATGGGCCATCTATGGATAGCGACCAAGAAACTACTTTCAGAAGAGGAACAGGGTGTAAAGACACCGATATGCCAAAGCTCCCAAAGAATGGAATGATTATCAGTGGAAAACAGCATTATAGAGTGAAAATTTATATGTAAAATTACCAACATTGTTTTATATAGCCATTGCCATTGCACAGTGAAATGAAAGGATATTATTTGATGATGACTGTGCTGCATTTAAACAATAGCTTTATATACCTTAAATAAATCACAATGTACCAGTTTAGCAGCTGTCATTATGGCAGGGGAGACCCAGATAACCAATGGAAATTAGACAAAATGGGTGTGCATGTGGTAAGAAAAGATAGATGGAAAACAGTTTATGAATCATAACGGAAGTCCTGGATGCCATGCGGCTTCCAATGAGCGATAAAGGCAGTGTGTAATTGTCTCGTAGGACTTATTTCTGGTATTTCACTGGAGCTTTGAGGTCATATTCGATTTTATTGAAAGGCGTTCAAAGCATTTATGAAAGCATACACTTTTCGAAGGCTTATTGTTTATGCTTTATTGTACCAGATATATAAACAATAAATTAGAAACTATAAACATGTAATGCTCTATGAAACGGTGAATAAGCAATCCCTCTGTGTTCTCATCCAAAATCCTAGTATAGAAGAAGCAGGATGGTATGATACATTATTTCTCTTTGCTCTGCTTTCTGATCACTTTCTTTTTGTCTGTTCCATTTCTCTCACTCTGAATAAAATTGTTCTGTTTATAGACTTCTCTTGTGTCTCTTCTGTCTCTGGAGTGTAGACGCACAGTCTTGCTTGTCAGCTGAGGTGTCGAAAAAGCGCATCCTTCCCAATTGCCATTCGTGCCCCAATTACCCAGAAGAGTTTTCAACCCAAGATCAATGGTTTCACTGACAGTTGTGTCTCACATCACTAGTAAACAATGGCTGTGTCAGTGCGGCTTTATGCATGGACTAAGCCACTGTTTGACTAGCTATTTTGCATATAGGGTGAAAATAATCAGGGAAAACTGCTCAGCGTTCTTTGTGGATTACAAAAGCGTTTTGTGGCATTGTCCCCGTTTTTCCCCCATCTGTATTAAATATTGTAACAGTAGCACTGCTTGGCTTCTGTGTCAGTGTTTGCCTGTGGATCTAATGCCCAAGGCATGTTTTGGGAGGTTTTCTTCACCAGTCTATTGCGAAGTCCACATCAAATATTTAAGTTTCATTTCGACTTGTAGCTATTACCACTGGCACCAAATCCTTAAGGAGCGCTATCCAGCTGATTTGTCTAGCCTCATGAATGGAAATAGCTGGAGCTGGAAGAGTGGAGGAGATTAATGGAGCTTGTGACTGTAATCATATAAACGTTTGCAGGTTTTAACGTGAAGCTTTGAGGGATTGTAAACTCTAAAGCAAACACACATATGGACCCTTTTAGACATGGGAGACTGGAGCAGAATGGAGGCCGGTTCTGTAATTCTGGCTTAAATCCTATCATGTGCTCTTTGGGTAACTGCTGCCGTTTTGCACAGGTCTTAAAGTCCCTTCCTCGTGTGGAGGGTCGCCCTGGTGCTTCGCTCCCACCTATGGACTTTGAGGCCTTGGAGAAGAAGCTGCGTGAGCAACACGGACATGACATCACTCCAGAAGATGTCATGTCAGCAGCCATGTACCCAAAGGTATTCCAAGAGTTTAAAGAGTTTACCACCACCTTCGGACCTGTGGACTGTCTCAACACTCGCCTCTTCCTGGATGGCCCCAAGATTGCAGAGGAGTTTGAGGTGCAATCACATATAAATCATATTGGTCTGTTTCCTTTTGCTTCATCGTTCTCTGTAATTGCACATCATCTGTGATAACGTGATATGTTTTGTATTATTTTGTATCATTTCTGCCAAGGTGGAGCTTGAGAGAGGAAAGACCCTGCATATCAAAGCTCTGGCTTTGGGGGACCTAAACAAGGCGGGCCAGAGAGAGGTCTTCTTTGAGCTCAATGGTCAGCTGAGATCTGTCCTGGTTAGAGATACTGTGGCCATGAAGGTATGAATATGGCTGCTAAGCCATTTGGGAGTCAATTGAATATTACATGGCAGTCCGTGATTTGGTATCATTTTTGTGAGCACTTGCTCAAACTTCTAAAGGCAGAAAGGTTTTGTTACGTCAGTGTATTTTAAGGTAATCAGGGTTTAAATAGACTAGGCCACTCGTAGGCTCACTACTCGGCGCTGTGTCGACTAGTCGTGCGTGGTGTGAAACTACCACCGAAATATTGCAGTGGATTTAATGTTGGATAGATTCTTTTTTTTTGCCAGGCTTTTAAAAGTGCATTTGACTATTGCATTCAGCAGCAACTTTAGCAAAATGATTATTTCTTTATTTGAGAACATTATAAGCTAACAAGGTCATACCTGCATTTCTCACATGTAGATGCAATCATCCTATTAGATGGAAACCTAAAAGCACACAATACTTTTTTATGTAAGGACGAATGAATGCGAGTGTAGTTATACACTGCATATACACTTACCTATAAGTCATGACTGTTATTCCGTCATTTAAGGACCTGCTGGTTTTAAGTTAAAACAGAGTATGTATTAATACAAAAATGAACAGGGCATAATTGATTTTGTCTATGGATGTAAGAACATTTTGCTGATGATCATAATTAAGAATATAACCATTGAAAGAAATGGTCGACTAGTAAATATTAATACAGATATAATGCAGGCTTAACTCGAACATTGTTCAGACACATATGTACCTTACTTAGCAATGCTAAGCGTCATGTGCTGCGTGGTGGACTTTTTGCAAAGGCTGCCAAAACCTTTGTTGAGATTTTTTTGTCGGTAACGGTCTTTGGACCGAGGCTTGTCTTTGCCTATTAGGAATGTAAGAGTGCTATCTGTTATTTCTGGGCGTCGGTTGTTGAAGTCTGTGGCCATGATACAGAAGCTTTGTTCCCTGGAAATCAGAATCATCAATTCCATCATCAGTTACCTGTGATGAACAATGAAAGTTTTGACTTTTGAACCACAAGAGATATTACTATTCTATCAATCAATGAGTTAATTCTGGTCTTCTTTGATATACTACATGACCATCTTTCTAGATGACGGCCATGTTCTGAACATAAAAGATACTGGGGTTTACTAGCTGGGGTTTTCAGATATGTCGTTTTCCCTTTTGTTTTCTGAAATAAAATGGTGTCTTGTGGCTTTTGACTCACCTTGTAGTCCAGATACTCCTAAAATGACCTTGTGTTAATGGAGTCATAGAATTACACCACTTCAGAGGAAGCCTTCTGACACCTCTTGACAGCATACTGGTACTTATTTTTGCTACCCATTCCTTAATTGTTGCATTTGAAAGAATTGCTTTCTTTTGTTTTAAAAAAAAATCAGAGTTCTCCATATTTCTTTATGCAGGCAAAGAAAATCTATAATCAACCTTTTTTTTTTTAATAGATAAATGAGTACTGACTGCAACGGTTATCAGATTGCTATTGTTTGTTTGATGCCAATATTCACAAATTTCTTTTATTCAGAACTCAAATATGACTTGTATGATACACCTTACTTCCTGTGTTTTCTTTGCTTGGTTTGTTCCAGTTCTTCCTAAACAAAACCCTTCTCTGTGTGCTCTTGCAGGAGATGCACTTCCACCCCAAGGCTCTAAAGGATGTCCGTGGTCAGGTGGGTGCACCAATGCCTGGGAAAGTGGTGGAGGTAAAGGTGAAGGAGGGCCAAAAGGTGGAGAAGGGCCAGCCTTTGTGCGTGCTCAGTGCCATGAAGATGGAGACTGTGGTCAACTCGCCTCTATCCGGCACCGTGGCCAAAGTTTATGTGAAAGTTGACAGCAGCCTGGAGGGCGATGACCTCATTTTGGAGATCACAGAGTAGGGACATGTAAGGCCGTCAAACTCGACGTTGTAACTAGACATTACCATCATCAGCTGTGCGGGGTTTACACTAGCACATGTGCACATACTCAGCAGCTTAAGTATAGAGGCATTGAAGCAGAAAAGCAGGGTTTTTTTTTTTTTTTTGAAAAATGTCTTAATCTGGACATAGTTACTGCCTAATGTGGTGTTTGTGCACCGAGTGTGCAAAATGTCTTGCTTATCAGATGTTTGTGTAATGTAATAACCTTTGTCGCTTGTAATGATAATTATCAGAGCTAATCATCCTTGAGCTGAAAACTAGTGTTACATTAATATTGTGTCTCTTTTAATGCAAATGTCTGTCTTGTTACTGGAAAGAGATTTCTAAAGAAAATGCAATAAATAAATCAGCATCGTTCTTAGATGTAATCAAAAATGTTCACCTTGTTCATCACATCACTATTTTTTATTATTCATTTATAGTAGTCCATGTCTTCCAGGCTTTATCTGCGTACTCTTTTTTTTCAGTAGACCATTTCAGAATTCACTAATTGGACTGTGAATCACTGCAGATGTTTTAACCAACTGCAATGACTTAGTCTATTTTAAATTGGAATCATGATGTCCCACTTCACTGGAAAACAGAATCCATTACTTTATTTCCCCTGATACACTGATATCTATATAATAGTCTCCCAGCATTCATCAGGCCCTAGATATAGATACAGATGTACACATAACTGCTGTTCTGATCTTTTCCTGTGAATCATTTTGTTCTCATCATTAAAAGCTGTCAGAACCTAAATGTCCCTAAAGTGGACTAAAACAAAGTATGTAGAGAACAAACTAAATTAAGTGTACAAGTACGAAGTGCAGTGACCACTAAAACGTAAATAAAAAATAAGCTAAATAAAATATAGAATAAGACTATTGCACAGTGCTGTTTGTGTATATATATATATACATTTTTAATTATCAATTAAAAATAGAATGGGTTAAAGAAATACTTGCTGGATTTAAAACCATCTACAGGAATATAATTCAGAACACTGTTCCAGTGTTTAGGGATGATTTAAGGAAGTCTAACACTGCCATAAGGAAGCCACAGGGAAGCCACAAGCCTAACACTGGCTGACTCTGGGGAATAATGGAACGTTTGCCTGAACAGTATGAAGTGCCCAGGTAGGCTAACATGCTTTAGGAGTTCAGTACGATCTAAAGCTACACCATTTATACAAATAATTACATTACTGGATATTATTGAACATGTGTCAGTCAGAAAACAGAACCCGGTTTGGGCTCAGTATGTTTACAATCTCTGCCATGACAGGCAAGAAGTTCTATTTTGGTGAACGACTAATTAGCAAGACTTTGTAGTCAGTGCTGTATTGAACAGCCACAAAGTGTTCAAAGTTCAAACGAAAATGATGTCTTTTTTTCCCCAGTTAGGATGTGAGTTGTGGTATTCTAATAGAGCAGTAGGGACGTCATATTTAAACACTTCATAAACTTGTCTTAAACAATACACCCTATATAGTATCGGTAAAAATTGATCCAGATTGCACTTCACCTTAAACGATGATCACCTCATGCTTTGTCTTTGTGTAAGTAAGCTTAATACACGTTGTGGACATATCACGATCATTTTTGAGGAAGCAACATGCGAAACAACACGAAACAAGCCCAGCAGTTATGTTTAGTTCACGGGAAGTACAAACTTTTATCGCTCATGTAAGCTGGGCTTCACCTCGGCTATCACAATTAACGTTTATGGCTGAAGGTTTAGGAGGGCCTGGGCAAACCTGGAGTCTCAGAACTCATCCAGGGTATAGTTAGGATGAATCTTGTTCCCAGTACGCATCTCAGATCGTTGTAGCAATTTGCCCTGTGATAGGAGAATCAAACCAGTCCAGTTAGATTCCCCTTGGGAAGAAGGCACACCATGTTTAGGCCTGCAGAGCTTCGTTCACTGGTCGTCTTTGTTCAGTGCCACTGCAGACTTCTCATTTAAAGTGAAATCAACAACAAGAGAAAGTAGGCTACTGAAGATGTTTAGCGTCGACCATTCACCTCACTTGGTGCTGCGTTGCACTAAGGTAATCCATTTAGCAGCACTTACAATGGCACAAATATCAGTGGCAAGAATTGTTACATTTGACGGATTTGGCTTCAGTTTTTAGCTCTTTGAATATATCAACGTGACAAAGTTCAAGATATCTGGTGTAATTTTAGCCTAAAGACCCTTTAGCCGTAAATGTGCTATAATAGATCTTGTAGCATTAGGAGATATTTCTTTGTTGCTGTATTTCACGTCCCCTGTGGAATAGTCATCCACCCATCTGATTTTAGTACTTGTCAGATATCTAAGCATATGCACTGTAGATGGGTATTGGCAGAATGTCCTCGGTTTACAATTTTTGTAAAAATCAAATTGTATAGTTGGAGTATTCAGCACATGTGAACACATTGAACTGGATTTACAAAATGAACTGTTACTAATTCAATGATTAACATGCTCTAAACAAAAGCTTGTTTATTCAATACAGTCAATGGTATTCGTCCATGGTTCTCATAAAATGTATTTGCAACGCTTGGCTGAAAATCTTCTGCTTGACATCATTATCATGTGTTAATATTTTGAAGCTTCAAAAATGTTTCACTTGTTTGATTTGTAGTACCAATCAAATAAAAATGCAACTTTTGTTCATATTGTAAGACGCTGATGTGTACTTTGTTTCAGTTGAGGTTTCCAACCAAGCTTTTAAAAAAATAATGCTCTTCAGATAATACCGAGCTGAAATTTAGTATCATTAATTATAGAAACATATGTATTAATAATTGGGATCATGCTTGACAGAATAAATCCAAATCATGATCCCAATTCTTAATGCATAAACTGATTGTTTATTTGGGAGTGATGCATTTGTCAATTATATATTAGGTACTGGCTGCTTTTTGTTCAAAGTCAGAATCAGACTTTTCCCATAAGAAGTCATGTAAATGGCTTGTTTTTTTTTAGTCATATATTTGTATGTAATGAACGAATAAAAGCATGAGTTAAGCAAAGAAATGCAAAATTAACATTAAAATAATTAATACTGCAATAAGACCTAATATAAAGAAAATATAAGTGAAAATAACCTGAAACTTTATAGCCACTGAGGCGAACACAGTTTTGGTACGATTTATTACTGGGACAGCGGAAGAGTGACAGAAATCGCCGATGTGAAAAACATAGAAATCATTTAATGATAAAACAATATAACATCTAGGCCACCCAGGCAGACTGGGTCTCTTTTTGAGTCTTGGTCCTGCCAAGGTGTCTTCCTTAATACTTTCGGGAAGTTTTTCATTTCCACCATTACCCTAAGCATGCTCAATTTGGGATTGGAGTTTTAAGATAATGTTGTAAAGCTGTTTTGAGAAAAATGTTAAAACTCACTACATAGACGAATATGACGACTAGAATATGCACAATGTACCCAAGATTTCACCCTAGTTCTTTTTTTTTTCTTTTGGGTTTTATGCCAATTGTCATAAAACTGGATTAGGTGAATCATCCTAGTCCAATCGCTCCACTGAGTGTTGCATTTAGGGTGCTAATGTTCAAAGTCTGAATTTTAGGGTAAAGAATTTAGTCTGAATTATTTGAGTGAAGAGATGTTTAAATTAAAATTTTGCACTGAACTAAATCTTATTCATGGAAAACTATCACAAGCGAAATCCTTCTGACACCTGTCACAGGAAGAGAACCACAGCACAGATCAGGTACTAATTGGGTGGTGGATCATTCTCAGCATTGCAGGGCCACCGATGTTGTCTTGGTCTGTTAGTATGTTGCGCTGGTGCAATTGAATCAGACATAGCAGTGCTGCTGGAGTTTTTTTTAAATGCTTAATTGTGACAACTGCACTGAAAATGTCCAGGCAGTAGGTAGCGTCCTGTGAACTCTGATGAAGGATTAGAAGATCACTAACACGATCTGTACAGCAAATGAGCTACTGTCTTTGACTGTACATCTACGAGATGGAGCAAGAATGTAAAATTCTCTAATAAAGTGAACACCACACACATGCTACTCACAGAAATTAGGGAATATTTCAAAATGGAACATCCCCTAATGTTTGTGAGAAGTGTACAACCTGGTCCGATAGGGGTCCTGACTATTCGAAAACGGAGTAAAAATAAGTTGTAAATGAATGTTGTAAAATACTGGTATGTGTCTGAACGTGCAATACGTGGATTTTATTAGCGGCTCTGCCTTTAGCGCCGTGATCACATGATCTGTAATGGCTAGCTGGACGTATTGATCAGCTGCTGGCCTTGCAGCCTCTTTATCTCTGGAAGTCTTTGACAAAAGCCACAGTTTGAATCACCAAGCCAAGTATCATAATGTAGGAAATTAAAAGCCCAAATGGTGTTGGTTGATTTTTGTGAATTGCAGTTGGCCACTTCGATACACGTTTGTTTGGCTTTTGTGATTGTCCGACATTAGTGGAGAGATGGATACACAGCACGTTTGCATCCACAAGCTCAGTGTGACAGGAAATGTGGAGTGCTGTTAGGCATGATGGATGGCTCCTTCTGTTATAGGATACCTGTGGGTGCAGCTATTTCGTGAAAGTCTGGGAAAAAATAATGCAGGTTTGATAGTGAGGATGTTCAAGGCAAGAAGAATGACTTGATAGAAGGGGGAAAAAGAAATCATCCCATTCATGGATCATCATACAAGTCTGATTGTATAGTGCAAGACATCCACATGTGAAATATGAACATTTATACACAATGTGATCCATATTTTTATATATATATATATATATATATATATATATATATATACGGACTGCACATGAACAAAATCAAGAAAGTGGTGGGCGTGGTCACCTCCCGGTGGTTTTGCTCTTGTCAACACGACTTTTCGGATTTCCTGCCCTTTGATAAAAGCATAAATTCTCCCGGGGATCCCAAAAATCCTCCCATATCTCGCTGATCCGCTTTGCAGTGGCTAAACTTGTGGCTTCTTTTTCTTAATTACGCTCACGTTCTTTGGTCTGATTACAAATAAGCGAATAACATTACCATATATAATAGGATTTGTTTCTGTACTTTAGGATTTGGTCCGAATAAGCAATTAACCGGATTCGACTATATATATATATATATGTGTGTGTGTGTGTATATACTGCTCATACAAATTAAGGTATACTTCAAAATTATTGAAATAATAGAAGACGAATCCATTTATCTCGTCCATTGTCTTTTGCATTTGATTTTATTGTTGTCCAGGAGAAACTAGAGAGATATTAAATACGTCTCCTTTTTGATTTTTCTTTCCTCTTGGCAATTGTTTTTCAGTCCTGTTGGTAGATGTTCACATCAATGCTCAGCCAAACCATTAGATCTACAATTCTTCCCCACTGCTTCTGACTTTCATCCTCCAAACCCCATTTACTTCACTGCAATCATTCTTGTTTTGTTTCATGTGTATTAAAGCTTGTATTTTATGAAATCTCTGCCCACTACATCTGTAGCATATTTTCAATTACTACATGATAATACTGCATGATGTATACCATACTTAGTAGTACGCCAATAACGCTGCCATTGCTAAAACTGAGGAACACTCTTTGCTAGGTATGGTGTATGGGATGTAGCCTCATTATCCCCTTTTTAGAAATAGCTTAACCACACAATAGATTAACCAAAGTAAGCAAGACGTTAATGTAGAGTTTATTTAAACACATTTCCACCCTTAACTGATGATCATTATTAAAAATAATGAGTTCTTTAGAGCAGACAGCTGGCCAGAGCTTATAAGATGTTCGCTAATGCAGATAGCAGTTTCTCTCCCTGATGTATTAAGTAAATAAATAGGTCAGTGTTGTACAGGTTTTAAATGGGGTAGGCTATGTGTCAGATCTTTGATATAGCGGTTTCACTGCTTTGGATTAGAATGATAACTGACAGATTTTCCGTTCCCTTTTTCATGTCACTGCCACTCTGTGGGCTGCCGTTTGTACTGTCAGCCCTTCTTCATGGGGTACTGGTTCCAGGATCTCCCGTGGATACCAACCTCCATTTCTACTGGAGTTCTTTATATAGAATTGTGTAATATTTGCACAAAGATTGTTAAACCTTTAGAATCTTCTATATATTTGCATATAATGCCCTAGAATTTCACTCAGTTTTAAATGTAGGTAGAGCCAAAAATATTATACTTCATTTATACACAGCAGAAAATGATTGAATATTACGTAAGTGTAAGTATTTGTTGTTTACTGAGTAACTATTGCTCTTGGGGTTCCTCAGTTTGTACAATATGTCTGAGTGTGGACTGGTGGGGTCCAAACTCTTCAGATAACATTGTGTAACCATTTACAGCCTGATGAGCCTCAGCAACTCTTTTCAGAGGTTTTGACAAATCTGTCTCGTTGACAAATCTCCTGCTCTTAAAGTCCCGCCTCTGCTCGGAAATCTGAATCGTTGACTGGCTCATTATGATCGATTTGTCTGTAGTTAAAAGACAGATTTCATTGTGTAATTTTATTAGCATTTAAAACCGTGGCATTAAAGTGAACAGACGTTGAATTGTTGTTAAACGCAGCATACCTGTAGTGACATTTTCCAGGATGAGTACCCATCAGCTGCTAATTTATCTTTAATGATAGTCCTTACCATATGTGGAAAGCCCCAATACCCCCCGCCCCCCACACACAGACTACATAGACTTGCAGCTTCTCTTTCCTTCTTTCTTTCTCCTGTGTCACTGTAGCTCCGTGGGCTGCCATCGTCGGACTGTCATTTATTCAAGGATATGCTACATTCACAGCAGCATGTGCAGATACAATGATGAATTAGACATGAATATTCAAAGTGTAACCCTGCCAGTCTGTAATGCTCCCCGTGTCAGTTATTACAATATTTATGAGCCCCCAAGTAAGGCTTCCAGAGCAGGCTTCTCTGGTGCACATCTTACACACTTGAAATCGATGAGTTTAAATAAACCCGATATTGATCGCCTTCTAAAATGTCTGCCTTGGTTCTCTACCTGTTCCTCCAGAGCTATGTTGATTTTGTTTGATGTGTTTAAGGTCCTGCATAATTCTACATTAGCGCCAATGTCAGACTGACAGGTTCATGCTAACAAAAACTAACTGTTTGTCTGGCGTCTGCTTGTTTGTATGTCCATGTCCATCTCCATCTCGTTCTGCAGTGTAGTGAGTGAGAGAGAGAAAGAGCAAGAGCTTGTATGAGAAAGATAAAGGCCTGTTAACGCTTTTTCTTCCTCTCTAGCCCCGAGGCTCAGCAGGCTGCAGTGTTTATCCATCCGTTCCTGCACTGGTGACCAGACTGACCAGTGAGAGCTGGTAGGCATTGTCTGATATGGTCTGGTCTCGCTCTTCCCCTGCTGTTTTTTTTTTTTTACGTTTGTCATCGTGTTGACTCCTGTTATTCTGGTACAAACCTGGTCAGTTGGCTTGATATTTTTTTTCCAAATAATGGGTGGCCTAGATTGACCTTTCAGCCTGGCTAAACTACTGCGTGCTGTCACAAGAGTCCCGGATGAAAACAAATGTCTAATTTGTGTCGTTTGTGCACTCTGAATACACACCCGCTAGCTTAATTCTCATTTCTGACAGCCAATTTGTGTTCTTTGTTTTTGCTCGTTCATATGCAAGCAGCTCCGTGTGCGACGGTGCTCTGATTGAAAAGGTCACGCTGTACATTAACACTCACGTTGGGGGCTTTGACAAGACGTGTAGGCGTTTCTGCTTCAGACACATTTGATTGCTCTGAGATCCCAAATGCCTTTCTGCTTTATAGCTTGCTCATCTGCATTTCACGGCATGGGTGAGTTTGCTGTTCCTGCACACACTGCTGTTTTCCAAAGGTATAAAGCCGAACAATCGTAAGCTTTAGTATCGCTGTCGTTGTAATAGTTCACAGTCCCTTTCATAGTCCGTCAAGCATTCCGGTGACATTTAGAGCTAATTGCTTGATTTCCGTTTGCATATTCCATGTTATACAACAAAATCCTTGATTCCTAGGACAACCCTCTTCATTTAGATTCACAGCACGTCCCACTCCACCATTTAATTAGTCATTTTTCAAGATCTGCTGGAGTGCTATGAGGGTCGTTTTTCCAGACCTACTCTTGTAGATGAAGTGTTTGGGATAAGTAAGGATTAGAGGAAAAATCACAATGCATAACACACCTGCTTTTCTCGCAGGGTTCTCCTGGCTAATGTTGACAAGCCATGAATTACAAAATTGACCTTTAAATATTAATGACCTTATGAAAATGCTAACGGAAGTGAGAGAGAGCAGAAATCGCACTTCTCCTACCTGAAGTCTTGCATGTGACACCAGGATACATGAAGCAAGGACCTGTAGAGGTTCTTCGGTCACCGTTTTGATGTGGTGAAGTTATTTAGATTTCATAACCCAAGGTTGAGTAAAACAGTTCCCTGAATGCTGCTCTCTAATGAAAAATGGAAAATAGGAGTGCTTTTAGAGGTTTTATAATAGTGTGTGGCGTTTTATAGGTTTTCTTCTGACCTGTGAAATGGTAATGGTTTTCTAATGGGGTACAGCTAAGCAAGACGCTGTGTTACAGGCTCAGCACTTTTTACTTTACATTGCATACTCATTAACAAAATATGCACCTAGGTGGAGTTATTGGAGTCAAATAATAAAAAAAAAAAGATTACTGGGGGGAAATGCATTTATAAGCAGGCTCTAGCACTCTGTTAAGCCACCTCTAGCCTGGATACAAGATGAGATACCATTTGGCATGAAGCCATACAGGTTTTGTATGGAATTTTGTAGCACATTTGCGCACAGATGTTGCAGCTGCGTTTGTAGATCCTGAACATTCATATGTTGCTTAACTTGGTGTCGCAGATGGTCCCGTAAATGCTTGTTTAGTGATTCATCTGGCCACCAGTCAGGTGAGTGTTGCAATCTAGCATTTGGGAAACCCTTGACGTGTGTGTGGCTGAAAGTTATTCTCCAATCCAAATGCTGTCCAAATGCCAGTTGGAAGCCTTGCCATGAGAGGCAACGCATGGCTGTAGGATATTCTGCACATATTGCTGAGTTGTTAGTGTACTGCTGGGTGTGACCTGTCGTTTGTGATGGCTCCCCATATCATCACACCCACAGGTGGAGTCAGTAAGTCGCTCCACAACAAAAGCAGGATTTATGCACTTAACACCAGCTCTCCAAACTCGAACCTCAATGCCAAACAGAACCTGGATTAATCGCTAAAGAAAATACGACTTCAATCCTTAGGAGTCCAGGCTTCTCATTTATGACAACTCTGCAAGCAAATACCTTTTTTCATCAGGGTGCATTATTACACTTTATGTCATTGATTGTATTAATCATGTTCTAAGCCACTAGCAAACCACCACACAGACCTGGGTTTGAATCCCGGCGGGGTTGGTTGTCAGGGAGCTGTTGTCAGGGAGATCCATCCCCTAGTGCTGCAACAGTGATCCCTACCCAGACATGTGACTGGACTGGGGGGCCATGTTTGTCTATGCCCAGTGAGTTCTGAGAATAGGCTCCGAAGCCTAAACTAGTTTACTGTAAGTGATGTAAGCATGTTTCAGGGTGCCTCTGCTATGACGTAATTCCTGTGTTTACAATACGTTTAGCTATTAGTTATTGGATTGGTCAGAACGTAAACCCATTGAAAATTGTGGGGAACTGTACGATATAACTCCATTAATTCATATAACGCCTTATACGGACGGAACCGATTAGTTCAATTTACATTAATCCTTACACGCCTGATTTTTTTTGGCACTTGGCAAGCCTTCTGAGATAAATTAGAGGTAGCACTCTACTACAATTAAATGAGCTGCTTGGGTGTCAACTTTAAAGTGTTATCCTTAATAAGTCTAAGAAAGAAACTGTATATAATGACAGATTCTTGTTAGATACTGTGGCAATACCATAAACTTGATTAACTATAAAATTAACCACATCAATCGAATGAGAGGCAATGCATCAAATACCCCAAACAGGGGTCGAACAGAGAGATGTTTTGAAAGGATACCATCAAGTAAACATTTAAAAATAAGGCACACATGAAGAGCAGCAGAAACAACATTTCAGTGAGTGCAAACAGTATTCCTGAATTAAGTTTTATGTTTAAGAAGTCACTTTCTGGCTTCTAGATAATAGCCAATATAATATAGCATAAATGTAACTGTGTACCAAAAACCTTGTTGAAAATACCTGTTTGGGAAAGACACTGGTGTTTTTCCTCTGTCCTCTGAGTCAAACAGTGCTGTACACTCATATGCCCTCAGGAGCAAGCATGAGTCCACCTCATTAATAGCCGTCTTCCTGTCACTCAGACCAGGCATATGTAGACTTTTTGTATTCACAGTAATATGCGTGCATTTGAAAATGACATTTCATTATCACAAAGCTTTTCCTTTACCTTTTCGATTCAGTCCACACTGGCATTTTCACATCGTTTTGTCCTTTTTCCACTGGACTGGAATGCTTTGTAATGATGTAATGATAATCTGCAGGTACCATAATCTAAGTCATGAGGGTTACGCCATTCTGACGGCATTGGCCATGCATGTAGGGCAACCTCGTAATGTACAATACTTATTCAGTACATACTAGTAATAACTAGTGTTACTATTTCAAATTGATCAGTTTGGGCTTGGGTGAAGGTTTGCAGCAGAACAAAACATTGTGAGACCCATTGAGGGGACAATGCAATATTTTAGACGTAAAATTTTTTTTAGGTCTATAACAGGTTCTTTCAATGCGTATGACTAATTATTGTTTACAGTTATATGGTATATGATATATTGGGGAGATACTGGGGGAGACAACTCTGACCCCAGTTAAAATTATAGTGAAAGCACACCTATTTCTTAGAAAGGCACCAACCATCATCAGCTAGATGGACATACCCAGCAATAGCATGGTCATTCAGGTAAATGTAATCAGAATACGCATGCTAAGTTAGAAAGCAAACTGGAAGAACTCCAGCTACCTAAGCAAACACAAAGTGTGTCTGCTGCAATAATCTAATGATGACAATGCACAGAAAAGCTGCCCTTTCTGACAGTACAGCTGAGGATGCTGTGCTTTCATTGGATTTTGATTGAAAATGTCTGGAATGAGGACCATAACATTATTAGAGAAAATCCTAATAACGGCAGTCGGTGTGCATTAGCTAGTACTTAAGACTACGTTTGCAAGCTGCAAAGGTGCAATTTGATATCTCCATTGAAAATAAAAACAAAAGCTTCACTGGTAATAAAGGTTGATGGAACAATTCCTGTCAGCCATCTATTTCTAATAGCCAGAAGAAAACTGCTTAAGAAGCCAAATGTGGTTGCTTCACTAACAAGACAGTACAGTCCTGACCCATTATGCTCGAGCGCCCACAACAACCGTATCAATGAATACAAACATTTATAAGCAGCAAGACAGGTAGTAAGAGGCTCGTGAGTGCAGCAGGTCCAAGTCTGAAGTTGCAGGTTAGAAGTGAGGGTTTTTTTTTCTGGTATAACCTCTCTGTACAACCTGCTGCTTCTTCCTGATGTAGACAGCTGAGAAAGACTGAAATACAGCCTTCGTGAATCAGGAATGAGAAATAAATGATTAAGGTGAACAAGCTGTTGTGCATAGCCTAGTTTGGCATTCCATAATTCATGGTGGTTTACATTCAAAAACAAAAACAACAAAAGGAGATTTCCCCATATATTACATCAGATCAGTGTTCACCGAGTACACTAACCGAAGTGCTAAATTGATTACCAAACTTGGATTTAAGGTATCTGTCATTTCTCACATGCAGGGTAAACATGATATACGTTTGTCCACAGATCAAATTACTATGAAGTCCTCTGTTTCCAGACCTGTGATCTGAACTGTAACTGTTCACAATGAATCTTATTTTTCACGTTGACTCCAATATCCAGCATGTTGACAAAATGTAGCTATGTGGCATAACTTTGCAATGTCCGAGCTTATCTGCGTTTTCTTATATAAGTAACTGGCTGTTCTGTGGACTGAGAAAGTGGCAAGTGCAAGAAGAGAGCTGTGATGTGATTTGTAGTGCCCTAGAACTGATGTTTAACCCCCAAGGAGGCTTAAAGGGATAAATTTGTGTCTCATACATAGAAAGTCCAACTTCTGTTGTGAGATCATTTTATCGAGGACTGAACGAGTAAGCACCCTTCAGCCACAGCATGAAAAAATCTAGATTAATATGGTAAGTGGTTACTGAAATTCCCCCTTCAAGGAGCTCCTTGTAAAGAGAAATGATATGATATCAGTTGACCTGATGACCCCTTAAATAGTAGATTTGGCCTCTGGGAGTGACTAAACCACTTTTATTGAGTGTGCATACTTAATTTGTTTGCAGACGAATGGTAGATCATGGAGAAAAGTGCCAACCTTTGTACATGCCCTTCACTATTCATTAGGACACTGTCTCAAGTAATACAATGTGAATGACAATTGAACTGAAGGAAACATATAAAGGAGATGAGCACCAGAAACGTGGTGAATAACGACTAGAGGAATTCCAGAGAGGTCTCCATTAGTCTGTAGGACACCACCATCTGGCGTTCCTCCACTCAGTTTAGAACCGTTACTTTTGCACACCTAGGGACCAGCTTACCCACATGCCACCTGATCAAATGCATATTAATGCACATATCTAGTCAGCCAATCACATGGCAGCAGAAGTTCATTCAGTCATACAAACGTGGTCAAGCTGACAGTCAAGCATCAGAATAGGGAAGAAACGTTATTTAAGGGACTTTAAATGTGTCGTCGTTGTGGTTGTTGGACGAGCGTTTCTGAAATGTATGGGATTTTCACTAGCAGAGAGAATGCACTGATAAAAAAGTGAAAATGTTCAGTGAAGGCGGTTCTCTGGGTGTAATGCATTGTTGATGGCAGAGGTCAGAGGAAAATGGCTAGACTGGTTCAAGCTGATAGAAAGGCAACGGTAACTCAAATAGCTACTCATTACAACCACGGTATGTAGAAGAACATCATACCATGAAAAACACATAAAAACATGAAGCAGGTGGCCTACAGCAGCAGAAGCTCATACCAGGTGCTATTTCTGTCAGCTAAGAACAGGTAACTGAAGCTACAACAGAAGATTGCCAGACCTAATCAATCTGGATTTCTGCTATGACATTGGAATATGTAAGCATGGATCCACAATGCCCCCATTTCACCATTTCAGGTTGCTGGAGGTGGTTTAATGGTGTGAGGGAGATTTTCTATGTACACTTTAGTCCCCTTAGTACCAACTGACCATTAATTAAATTTCACAGCCTACCTGGGTATTGTTGCTGACCTTGTCCATCCGTTTATGACCACAGTGCACCGTCCACACATGGCTGATTCCAACAGGATAAGGTGATACGTCACATCTCAAACTGGTTTCTTGAACCTGTCACTGTCATGGCTTTTACAGTCACCAGATCTCAATCCAATACAGAACCTTTGGGATTTGGTGGAGCGAGAGATTTGTATCATGGCTGTGCATCAGACAAAGTGGTTATGGTGCTGGACTGTGGACCAGAAGGTCCAGGGTTCAAATCCCACCTCTGCTACAGTTGGGTCCCTGAGCAAGGCCCTTAACCCACAAATGCTTGGATTGTAAGACTGTATTAATTGTAAGTCTGGATAAGGGCGTCTGCTACATGACATAAATGTAGCCACTTTGGGTTTTATCAACTTTTACCAAAGAGTTTGACCACATCACACCTGTTCTGTCCCAACTACACTGGCTCCCATAAACTAAACTGGTCCATAAACACATCCAATACAAGATTCTGCTACTGACATTTAATTCCCTCCACGGTCTAGCTCCACCATATCTCTCCAACCTAGTTCAACGTTACACTCCAACCAGGTCGCTGCGTTCCACAGACTCCAACTCTCTGTCCCCAGGTTTAGGCTTTCCTCTATGGGTGGGAGATCTTCCTCTGTCCGTTAGGCCCGCTTCAACAACTGAAGAATTTAAATCTCTTTTAAAAACTTTCCTATTTACCTCTTCTATTTAATGTTTGTTGTGTCTGCTTATCTTTAACTGTGTGTATCTTACGTTGTGTAAACTATGTTGATTTATTTTTTGATTTTTTGATACTTGCTGTAAAGCGTACTTGGGTTTGAGAAAGGCGCTATATAAATGAAACATATTATTAGTGATAAAAATAACTTTAATAATTTCTTGGGCAGACTGCATTTCGTAGTTTGAACCAGGGTGTAAATGTAGTATTTTATGGGCCTGCGGTAGCCTAGCAGTTCAGGTACTGGACTTTGGACCTGATGGTCTAGGGTTCAAATCTCACCCTATTCCAAAGCTGCCACAGTTGGGTCCCTCAGCAAGGCCCTTAATAAACAATTGTTTGGATTGTAAGACTGAATCAGTTGTGAGTTGCTCTGGATAAGGACGTCTGATAAATGACATACATGTAATGTAAATGAATAAAATAATTTAAATGGACAGATATTGTACATTAAGATATTATTGAGTAAGAAGAGTTATGGTTAGCATCAAAGTCCTGTCCTTCTT
Organism: Parotocinclus haroldoi; assembly: GCA_034779995.1. Classification (NCBI taxonomy): domain Eukaryota; kingdom Metazoa; phylum Chordata; class Actinopteri; order Siluriformes; family Loricariidae; genus Parotocinclus; species Parotocinclus haroldoi. The sequence continues at coordinate 3,611 of JAUZST010045949.1, read as the reverse complement.
TTATCACCAATACACCACAAAATAGCACCAGCTCTAATAACGCAACCAGTTTAAGAACTGGATTTACTTTACTGATAAAAATCCACCAGTTTAACACCCAAAGCACATTCCAGTTGTTACCAATCGGTAGCGCGTGATGCTTTATGCTAACTGCCTCAGTCTAGTATGAAAGTGCTGGTTTGGTGAACGCCAGCCACCTTTGTGATTAATGGCTGTGGCGGAAATGCGGTGGTTTGGTTTGGGAAAATAACAGAAATTAAATTGTTGCACTGCATTTGAGTGAAACATGCAGGAGAGAGTCAGTGAAAAGAGATGGACAGAGCGAGGCTGTGTGTCTTCTGGTCACCCACAGCAACAGGAGCTTTTGTATTTCAGCCACGTACCTTACAGTTCCACAGTACAATGACTCATGGGATTTAAATGAAAATCCTGTCCTCTGAGAATGAAGTGATTACGATACAGTCTCTCTTGTTCACCCGCTTTAAATGGCTTTACAATAATATCGTGGTTTCGATTCTGGTGCGAAAGAGTTTTACACCCCCTGTCAGCTTTCTTAAATCCTTATTAGTCTGGCTTTGAGGAGGTACGTGTGAAACGGCGATATATTTAAACTGTAATATTAAAAGCGCCATTACTTATATAGAGGTTTTTATGTGTTTAAGATAAAAACGTGCTTTATAATCACGCCTTTTATATTAGAGCCCAGAGTAGCGCAAATAAGCAGCACAACAGCTCCTCCTAGTGCATATGATTTTAACACCACGCTTCAATGCTTTGTTGAAGCATCCCATAATAACCTACCGCAAGAGTACATAATAAAAGTCCCTGACCTATACACTATACACCTACACTATTTTTTCTATTATTATTAGTAGTAGTAGTAGTAGCAGTAGTAGTAATAGTTATGTGAGTCGTGAATCATTATTATATTGATTCTTTAGCAATGTATAGCGCTCACGAAAATGAATCCTAATACAACACACATCCTAAAGATTGTATTTAAGATGCCAAAGACAATACATTTACGGTTGTTTTGATTATTGTTTAATTTTGAGTTTGATTCCTGTAAGTGAAAAGTTGTTTGTAAAGTTCGTGGATGTTCTAAAGGAAATCTCATTGCTACAGCCACAGTTTGCTCTCACACAAGTCACATTTCTCATTTTGTACTCTATTTGAACGTATTCCGCTTCTATCTCATTTCTTTCTTTTAGCTAGATGTACTTTTGTATTTAAAACGGTAAAACAAAACATTTTCTTGAGTATACCACACCATGGATGTGTTTTTCTTTGCCACTGTGGCCTTTTGTCAAAAGATGTTTGTCCTCAGATTACTGTAAAGCAGCTACGTGAGAACACCCCCTGTGAAAAGCTCGATACATACAAATTTCAAAATGAAATATCCCCTCATTTCTGTGAGCTGTATACATTTTAATTGATTGACTGATTTAACGAGCAGGGAATCAGTACGGTTTTGCTAATTCACATTCATGATAAAGCATATGCTGGTATTTTGAAACGGGGTTTAAACAATTGTGTTTTATGACAGAGCTATATATATACATTTAGCTTAAATAAACGATAGCTAATATATTATTATTATTATTATTTCTTTTCTAGAACCCAGTATGCTCATCAATTTTAAAACAATTAAAGGAAATGTCTATCACTGTCGTGTTTGGGGCTTTTGTGTGGGTTCAAGTTGCTGCCTTCACACCTGCTCATTCACGAGGCGGAATCTAATCGGGAAGTCTGACTTTGATTCCTATTAAAGGTAAAACACTTTTGTTTCTATTGTTTAATATATTGTATAAACGGGACATTAAAATTAGCATGAGAATTGTGATAGTTTGGTACACAACTTGGGTTTTTAAAGCGGAGTCAATATCACTATCAGCGTGATGCAAACGATAACAAATACTTTCGTAATATATTTGTTAAAACCTCAAAACTATAAAAACCCTAAAAAAAAAAAAACCAACAAAAACACCTATGCATGCAATTACAAGTATTATTAGATCTACTAAACGCAATGTTGCATGGTCATTTGCTAAAATAATTGTTGTTTTTGGTTTACGTGTAATGAATTAGATGCACAGGTTGATATTAATAGTGTTATTTTTTTAATGAGTTTAAATGAGATTCACATAAATATCGTAAATTTAATCCTCTATGATAACGTGTCCTAATGCGCCGAGCTCATGCGCATGCGCAGTCTCGACATAATATAGATGGATGGGATGGATAGATTTAACTTTATCATGTGCTCAACAAAATGAAGTGCAAAAAAAAAACTGTGCAATTACAGAGTGCAAATAGTAGAAGGAACTGTGCAATGGTAGATACAGTGCAAGTGGTAGCATCTAGAAATTCTAATAGTATGTTTTAAATGGATATAAATTGTGTGTGTGTGTGTGTGTGTGTGTGTGTGTGTGTGTATATATATCAATGGATACAGAATAATCCTGATATCTTGTTGTGGTGATCAAAATGTGGCAGCGGTATATAAAGTCTGTTTTATTAATCGATTTCTCACGTGTCATCACAAATATTGACTCTTGTTTGTTTATTTATTCATTCATTATTCATTCATCATCAGTTTATCCTAGTCAGGGTCCTAGTGGGAGAGCCCTACTATGAACTGGCTTCCTGTCTAGGGTTGTCCGTGCCATGCGTCCTGTGCTGTCAGCTAGACAGGGACAACTTTAGACAGGAAGCCAATTCATAGTAGCGCTCTACACTCGTGCACTTTGGGAAATCCAGTTAACCTTAACGTTTTGGGAATGTGGATGGAAACCCCAGGAAAATAACAAGCAAGCACAGCCTTTGTTTTTTTGTGCTTTTTCTATTATCAAGACGTATTGCTCTGCTTTCAGTCCTTGAAATTGTAGACATGCCTGACTTGGAACAACTAACATTCTGTTTTTTGACACACACTGCATTGACTTTCCTTCATGTTGGAACCACGTTTTCCCTTTTTAACTGCAGATTCTTGCGTTTTTAGACTTGTGACAGGATTTGCTTTCAGTGGGGTGCAGTATATACAGGGGTTTCCCCTTCTGCTACCCGTAATAAATAAGATTTATCAGGCCTATTGTTGTTTTGTTTAATATACTCACGTTACCAAAGCCTTCAAAATATACTGCTCACAAAAAATTCTATTTTCTATTTTTCCCTCATTTCTATGAGCATTGTATCGTCATGTAGACAGGAGCAGTTAGTAACACTGTCTGATGAGCAGTGTTTTTAATTGGTTGATGGTATTTGATTTTACTCATGAAATAAATTGTATTGAAATGTTTTACCTGTTTGTTACTCACTGAAGAGTTACACACTGACTGCACACCACTGCTTGTTTTAGAAATGCAAATTGTGCCATGATTTCATCATTTGTTTATTGTGACTTAAAACCCTTGTTTTGAATCTTCTTTTGTCAAATTTTGTCATTTAGAAGTAACCTAATCTACAGGACAAATTCTTACAAGCAAAGCAATTGTGGGCTACAGGCATTGCTCCAGCATGTCCCTTATCCTCTAAGCAACACGGTCCCGCACACACACACACACACACACACACACACACACACACACACACACACACACACACACTCACAC
>JAUZST010045938.1:0-25726 GCA_034779995.1 Parotocinclus haroldoi | reverse complement strand
TGTAAAGCTGCTTTGAGACGATGCTACGTTGTAAAAAGCGCTATAGAAATAAAATTGAATTGAATTGAATTGAATTGAATTGAATTGAATTTGTCCTGCCGTGGCTTCCTCCTGATAATGTTTAGAGATTTTCCTTGCCACTGTCAACTTAGGCCTGTTCAATTTGGGATTGGCCCTAGATATCAAATGAGCTTCTATAAAACACTAAAATTATGCTCTACTCCGATCCTTCCTTCATTCCTTTTAATTGAGTCCTTTTTTTCCCCCCTTTCTTTCCGTTCCTGATATTCTATTTTCTCTCGTTACTCGTCTTCAGCATCTTCGGACCAAGATGTTCCGTGGTCGCTCTGGCCACAGTCTGACCCTGATCATGACTCCCATATGGGGAATAAAAGGGATTCCCCCTTTTGCTCCAACCTTTCGCTTGATTTCTCCGCTCATTCTCTCCTAAGGATCCCGTGACGCCTTTCGTGGGCACCGGCCCGTTACGGCGTGGTCCTTGAGAAATGCTGAGTGTTGAGGGAAGCTAGGACCATGTGCTGAGCTACATAATGCAGGAGGTCCATATGTGCGCTCCATATGGGCGTCGAGATCAGGGTCACATCGTGGCCAAAGCTGCTACGGAACATCTCGGTCTGAAGATGCGCTTGGCATGTGGCACTTTCATCCACACTTGTTGCCATGGTGATTCTGGGCTGGCATGCTGGCATCTCATCCGGGTCGAGCTGTGCCAGTGCAGCGGAGGGAGGAAGAGATGGTAAGAGCATGGAGAGAAAAAAGGAATGGGATGGTGATGGTGAGAGGACAGAATAGAGAGAAAGGGAACGGGAAAGGGTTGGGTAAATAAAACAAAAAAAAGGGACAGAAAGGAAACGGAGAAGCTCAGGATTCTGAGATAGGGAATGCAAATCTACACTGGAAAGCACTGAGCGCTGGGTTCGGTGGATAGGTCCGAGCAAAAAGAGAAAGTGGGAAGAGAGAACCACAAGAGAGACGAACAAGAGTAAACCCACACTGACACGGCAAGGACATGCAGACTCCACACAGAAATCCGGTAATTGGTAAACATGCTAATAGCAATCTGATAACAGGTGAACGATCCAGAAGTTGTGGCCTCGAAACGAAACATTTGATCAATTATCTGTTAAAATCTTTTATAAACGTCTCTTAGAACAGAATGCAGTGAGAGAGAGAAAGAGAGAGAGAGAGACAGAGAGAGACAGAGAGACAGAGAGACAGAGAGAGACAGAGAGAGACAGAGAGAGAGAGAGAGAGAGAGAGAGAGAGACAGAGAGAGACATACAGTCTCCAAATGCAACACTGAACGTACAAAAGAGCACAACTGTGTTTCCTTAGCTTTCGTATCTAAAGCATTCATAAAGAATCCACCAATCCTACACATAGAGAGAACATACCGGTATCACAGGGATAAAGAAAAGGCGTACTACTAACAACAGGACGGCGACCCACACTGTACAGAATAAGCAAGCGCACGAACCAGGGTTGCCAGATCCCACTAGAGAAACAAGCCCAATAGACCAGACGGAGTATTTAATCAGGTTTAAATAATCTTAGTAATAATGCTCATTTTCCATTTGACCTCAGTTTCCACGCATGGGCCGCGCCTGCCAAGAGCCCGCGAGCAATCCCTCCCCCCACCCCCCACCCCCCACGGCCTCCGAGAGCCGCCTTGGCACGGCGCCTGCGTGGCGATAAGGCGCTCGAAAGACCTTTCAAACAGCACTTCAGATCTCAGAATACCTCGGAAAATATTGCGGCGTAAACACGGGCGCGGAGCTTCATTGAAATGCAGCTGCATCCTTCGAGCTTATGAAACTGCCGAGCGCCTAAAAAGAAGGAAGTAAATATCCGGGCTGACATGAAAGCAGCGACTTAAGCATGTTTACTCTTAAAACAGCTCTCGCACTCCATCAAGCCAAACAGCCTAACAAGATTTAGCAGGCACCCCGTTTATCCCGCCGATGGATTCCTGGACGTCTGGGAAACGCTGCCATCTTGGTCGCTTTTCTATCATTCGTGCCCTAAATAGCCGGGGCATCGAAGACCATTTGGGGACGGACAGTCCACTGGATTGCAAACTGGACCGTCCAGGAACATGGGCTGAAATTTGGATAATGTGACATAAACAGAGCCGACTTTGCGAAATGAAATGGGAGCTTAATCTCTCCCCCTAATCTCTGCACACTGCCGGTTCTGATGCCTCGTTTCAGCCTCTTAGTCTCCCGCCCAATTCATTTACATAATCACCCACCATTCAGTGACCAGCCTGTGGGCATCAACAAGCAGGGTTAACCCCTAATCGTGCCGTTTTAAAGAGGGCATAAAGGTCGTAAGAACGTGTGATTTACCGGTTCAACTCAAGTTTGAATGAACCATGCGATTCCCCATCAAGGCTGCACCACGATCAACTTGGCAACCCAGTACAACCGCTCAAGGGACCGCGTCCTAAACAACTGAGGGAGGGGCCATCAGGATTTCAAGGTGAAGTATCATTAGGTATCTCTATATACTTCTAATTCTAAATACTTCTAAATAATTCTAAATAATTCTAAATAATTCTAGCTATTCACCTTAATCCTAAAAAAAACAATTATGTGTAATATATTTATTATAATTAATTTTATAATATATTTAATCATTTATAGAATTAATTTATATACGCATGAATTATAATTATATAATGTATATTCACGTTAATCCTAAAAAACAATTATGAATAATATATTTATTATAATTTATTTTATAATATATTTAATCATTTATAGAATTTATTTATATACACATTAATTATAATTATATAATGTATAATTATTCACGTTAATCCTAAAAAAACAATTGTGTAATATATTTATTATAATTAATTTTAGAATATATTTCACAATTTATAGAATTTATTTATATACGCATTAATTATAATTATATAATGTATAATTATTCACCTTAATCCTAAAAAAACAATTATGAATAATATATTTATTATAATTTATTTTATAATATATTTGATCATTTATAGAATTTATTTATATACACATTAATTATAATTATATAATGTATTTTTTTTTTATTATTATACATAATCTTATTATTATTACTCTTATTATAATAGGATTACTGTATCCTAAATACGATGGCTGACACTTGCTTTGTTCTCAGATACTAAATACAGAAGGCCCAGGGTTCAAATCCCACCTCTGGCGAGATGCCTGGCCAAGACCTTGTCAGCTCAAACGAGACAGGAGAGGAAATAGAAATCTGTATATATATATATATATATATATATATCTTCTTCACGTCTGGATGACAGACATTTGGTACGAGCATTCACAGTCAGGCCGGAATCGAGATTTCCTGTTTTTTGTTTTTTTTTGGCCCCTGTGATGTGTAGGCGGTGCCGAATACGCCGGCGGATGGTTGATGCTTTGGGGCAGTTCCGCCGTTAGCGGTCCGATGGCGTAATGAATTCCACTGAATCGCTAAATACCAGGAGATTTCGAGCTTAATCTGTTTGCCTCTGCCAGCTGAAACATGGCTGTGGGCAGACCTCTTAGCATGATAATGACCCCGAACACACATCATTATCCAGGCAGAAATGGCTTTGGAATGGCCCTTTTAGCCCCCGGATTTAAATACTGTTTAAAACCTGTGGTGTGCACCGAGGGGGGGGGGGACGGTGCACCACTACAGGGCCTCCAATATCCCTCGACAACTGGTCATCAGTGCTGTCCAGCCCTGCAGATTCCCGTTTAGTTTGTCAGTGGACGGGGTCAGTTGGGTTAGCAGCAACAGCAGTAACTCTGCTGTTATCTAAGTTTCCCCCTGTTGTTTGGGAGGCCTCCAAATGAATGGAAAAACAAATCTCCATCTTTTGAGCGTGTTTTTCAGACCCGGCGCCAAACAGGGTCTCAAGCCGAGAAAGGAGCCACTAACACCACCTGCCGCACCACCACGTCGCCCACCTCTCTCAGCCCTTTCCGAACTGTCTATCCGCTCTCCAAGCTGGCCTGCAAAGTGTCCGCAGACGAGGATTACACCGCGACTGGCAACAGGAACCGTAATTCGCCCCCACCCCCCGAAACGTGGCCACCTAACATCCACCGGACATAGCCAAAGCCAGCGTTACCCTGTGAATAAATAAGGCGTAACGGCTTACGGCTCAGACGCCGGTACAGGAACTTAATCACCGCCAGTCTGGCAAAGAAGGGTCCCGGGAAAGAGAAACCTTTCCCCCTTGTGTTATTTTAAAGCCGCAATAAAATTTCACGCTCGTTTCCAGAGAGAAGAGAAAATGAAATGAGTCACTGCGAGGATTCCCAAAAGCAAGAGATGAGATACTCCGCTGGTTTTTATGCGCCCTTCTCAGACGCTCTTCCGCTTCGGAGCGCCATCAGACCCGCGCACCCCCCCACCCCCGCACCCCACGGCCCACGGCCCACAGAGCTGTGGATTTTACAGATATTTCTCGACGCGTTATTAAAACGTAATCTGCAAGTAACTCTCAGAGCTCCCACTCGAAGCCCGGTTTTAAATAATGCGTCTCGCCTGTGATTTCTATGCTTGAAGCCGCTCGGCTTCTGTTCGGAACAGAAAAGAGACGGATGCAAAGCTGCTCTGCGCAAAGGGAATAATGCATCGGCGCGCTTAGAGCGCAGAGTCACGCCGGAGTAACGCGGCAGCTGTAAAAGAAAGCCCTTATAACACGCAACGTGCCGGCTCCCGAGCAAGGAAAGAGCTCGGCGTTCGGAGATACAGCCGGCAGGGCTCGAGATTTCAGATTAACGGCCGCCATCGGTAACGCTGCACGACCGCTCGCGGATATTAGGGGACATTCCGAAAGGGAATCACGAGATTCCAAACGTTCTTGTGGCTTAGGAGGTCGGTTGATGTGTTTAGGGACGTTTCACGGGCGGGTAAAACGCCCCTGGGTTCGTCGGGGGGGGAACGTCCTCGGAATACCGAAAGCCTGCCGAGTTTTCACCGCAAATGAAGTGACACCCGTGAACATGTCAAGGGTTGACTCCCCCTTTCCAACCTCCCCTCCCTCAGCCGACTGTGACCTTGCGACACCCCGTCTGGCTGCTCCTGGGTCGCTGGGTCACTCAAGCACCACATCTGTAGTCACGGGCGCCTCGTTTGAGCTTCAGTGCTTAAAGTGTAAGAAGGGGTTTCCCCGTTGCACTTTGGGTAACCGGGGGTAATTATTTTTATATAGGAATTTTAATTAGCTTAATCTCTGAAGGGCGCTTACCTGATTGCTGACACAAATGGCTCGGTTGCCGTTCCAGTCACGAAGAAGATTTCATTTATTCATTACGCTTATGGTTGGCGTGGGAAATCACTTATCCCAGCTAGCAGAACAGCTGTGGTCTGATTACAATTGCAGCCGGTGCAGATGGCTAAATAAATGTTGTTGTGCACCAAATGGAGATCGCTGAGCCCCCCCCGCACACACCGCCGATTCCCCTCCACATCGGTAGACCCACACTCGCCGGCCAGTTCACTCCGGTCCGTCGGATCGAGGCGGGTCGTGGTCGTAAGGGGATGCGCGGCGTCAGCACCGATGCTCAGACAAGGCTGCTGCGTTGAAACGAGGCCCGGTTTGCGTCGAGGGTGCCGTATATCATCGCACCACCACCACCACCAGGAGCAGCCCGAGCTGCCTCCGGCGGCGTCATAGCGCCTTACCCCGACAGCGGCTGCACCGAACGCCGTCTGCATTCCTCTTTGCAGCCGTCACGCGTCGCGTTCTTGTCCGAGGCGAACGAAAGGGGAAGCCGTAGCCGTAGGACACGGGTCTGTTTTACTAGTGCGTCGCGGACGGTCCGATGGCACGTCTCCGGGAGCCGAATCGGCGCTCGCGTCCTCTCAGAAGCAAGGCTGAGACTTTCAAACAAGTTTTCTCATCTGCGGTGCGAGCGAGGGGGTTGGGGGGGTTGGGGGGGGAAGGCTCATGGAATATTTACACAGACAGAGCCAAGGGCCTGAGCGAGGAGAGGGCCCTGTGGTTGGTATGGTGTTCAAAGGAGAGAGAAAGAAAGGCCCAGAGGATTCACATGGCACTCGCAAGCATTGTCTCTGAAAAACAGGAGCACTGCTGTTGCTGGAAGAAACACCTTGATTTAAAATTCAGTTACAAACTCAGCCAGTGCAAAGGCAAAGCGGCGCCCGTGAACGGAATGAGAATCAGAGGGGGAGCTAGACGAACCGGCAGTCCTAAAATTTCATTTAAGGTCATTTTCGGAGCACAGACCGAGCAGGGAATGAATAAAGATGGCTCCAGTTGGGAGGGTGGTGAGAGGAGATAAAGGCACGTCGATGGGATGGGATGTATTCAATCCGGCGAAGGATTCCATGCCATGGTGTCCAGAGCTCGTTCAGACGACCTAAAGTACACCCTAGAAAAGGCGTTCCGAGATCCGAGTGATTTTAGCGTCTTTGAGGGGTAAAGATGCAAAAATGCATAGTAAAACGATCGAAATGGTCAAAATGACACTCCCCTCTGCGTTGGCTTTGGTCTCCGCCCCCCTCGGACGGCACTGCATCACGGGTAACTTTATCAAACCTGTGTCAAACCGCTACAGTGCAGACTTACTTAACCTTACCGTACAAAAAACAAGCCTCATGTTAGCCGGGTCCACAAGCCCCGCCCACTTCTCTGGGCTCGCAGGCTGAAAAAGGCAAAGTCCTTCTAAATCTTTCTTCGACTTTCTCACCAGTTTGTTAACTGGCTCCTCTTTGCTCCACGTCTTGTGGCATATCATCACTACAATCACCTGTTTAGGTTTTGTACCTCATCACCAGCCCTAAATGGCCCCCCTGTGCCACTGCTGTGACGTCTCGCATTCATGGATGGATGTTAGGGTTGGAGGTCGTTAATGTGACACCGAGTAAAGGCTCTTCTGCTCGCTAATTAGGTTAAGCCGGATCAGAAATGTGGACATGTAACCCTTTATAACGCCCCTGTTCTTGTCCCATACCTGACACTTTTCTAAATATGTGCCTCGGAATACCGCCTTTAAAAAACAATCCAATGTTTTTTCCACATTCAGCGGCTCCCTGTGCATCTGAGCCTCCGTTTAGTTTGACAATGGAAGCCGTAAACCAACCCGGGTCTCCCACCACGATGAGAATGAGGAATGGAATGATTGGACAAGTCGTCCTCTGCGCTGTCAGAGCGATAACAGCACGCCCTGTGTTGAGAGAATCCCTGGTGGGGCGGGAACGTTTTCGGGTTGATTACCGCGGGATGACGGCTGGCCGCGCTTGCCTGCACTGCCGTTCACGTACGGCGGACCAGATTATGCCCCAAAATATCCTCAGAAGGCATAAGAGGTGAACGAAGGCTCCAGTACCCTGTTAGGCTGCATCTAGCCCAGATACGTTTGGGTAATGGGTAATCTGATCTGCGCTCCATAGGACTGCCTAAATGTAAAGGAAAAGAACTTCAGCCTCCTGGAGATGGCCTTGCATGGGGGATGATTAATACCTGACAAGAGGTGGTGCGGTGCAGTGAACGTCTGGTTCGACAATGATTGGTTTAGGGTGCGCCAAAGGCCGTAGTGTGAAGGAGGTCGCTGCATTTGCAGGTGTATCGAAGCGTACCGTCACAGGGGTCGAAGCAGCAGAGGCCATAATCCGCAGGTCCTGGCTTGACTCCGTTTTGATCCCCCTGCAAATTCAACTGCTTCTTTCACACTACGCCCTTTGGCCTTTTTATATAACCGTTAACATCTGCTCGCCAAGCCATTTTCCGCACGTCCTCCGTACCACCTCAGCCTCACGCCCGTCAGCTCATTCGTAACTCCCTCTGAATTAAGGGCGTCTCGCTAGACGCGACACGCTCTCTGTTTTGTCCTGATAAGCTCATGTGCCGAGAAAGGATTGTACGTGGTTGCCTTTCCATTACGAAAACAACAAACCTCATTGGCCAAGACTTTTGCACCGTACTGTTATGCATTTGAAAATGTATTTCTGGTCCTTCGTTCTCGCCATTCTGGTGGGTGGTTCCGTCCCACCCCGTCATGCCAGCACCGACCCACGGCAGACCCTCTCCACCCAGATCCGCTTGGTGCAAAAACATCTGGACTAACTTCAGGCTCCATGGGGACTTAAACCCCAAAGGAACCCTGTACTTTCTGGTCCGTAGCACCTTAACCGCTAGGCTTCATTAGTGTCACGGTTGCCAGGTCTGTTCACTGTTCACTGAAGTTGAACTTGCTTTGCTGTTTACTATTTCTCCCCGATTCAAGAGCGAGTTACATTACGACCTTACCGTGTCCTCGCTCGTTTGGCCGGACTGGAAACTGTTCCAAGCACGGCTGATGTGATGTGTGGCTGTCCTATTGCAGGTAGTACGCAATAGCAGGCGGGGAATACTGCGGGAAAAGTGCTCGAGCCGCTGTTACACTCTGCCTTGACGGACAGTGTGTGTTTTACCAGCTTTGGCTCTTTCGGAAGCGAAAAAGAAACTCGGTTGACCTCCGTTCCCGTTCCTGTTTGCAGAGCTCTCGGTGGCACTGATCCGGAGACGCGATACACAGACTGGCTCGAAAAAAAACCCCTCCTTTCCCTCCGGCGCTCCCCCCCCCCACACACAACGCTTTGGTTGGTTATTTCCCAAAGCAGTCCTAGCGGGATTCCATCCGCCAACCTGAGAGTTGTGTAGCCAATCAGCGCATCCTTTAAAGCTTCTTAATCCTGTATACATGACTGAGCACACTTAATTGGCTCGCATTGCTCTTTATTGAGCGGCAAAGAGGGACTAAACCATTTTACAGCGACGGCAGCCGATTTAAGCTCATTACCCAGGTCTGTACTCTGCATGAGCTGCTCCGCAAATACCCCCTACCCCACCCACGGGTTCGGTTTTTTTTTTTTTTGGTTTGGTTTCGCTTCCCGGCCTGTTATCCCGTCTTTCCCGTCACTCCCCCCTCATTTTTGGCCGCACTATATAAGGAAACTGAAATAACATCACCCGGCAACTGATTTAGAAACAAAAAAAGTAGCGCACCCCTGAGCGGAAATGGCCGAACTGGGCCCGTGTGCACCTGAGACTTCGTCGTATGACACCGGGCAGGGAAAATGAGTCACGGGGCACAATTTGGCCGCCTACACTTAGGGGTGTATTTACTTTTGCTTCCGCTTTAGTGCCACGTAAATACAAAGGGCCATTTCGGCGACGGCGCTCAAAACGCCTCGGACCTCAAATCGCGTGCGTCGGTCCCTCCAAGAAACACTCGATACCGTGGGTTTTTTTTTTTTCGGTTACTGACGTATTTATTCTTGTTTGGCGCGTCACATTCACGGGATTCACACTCGACCTCTTCGATTAGGTGACAGTATTCGGAACAAGCGCGAGAGGAGAGAAAACAAGAAAAAACCAAACCAACAAAAACAGGAGCAGGAATAAGCAGAAACTCTCCGGCTGCACACAGCCGAGAGGGCATGAGTCCACTCGAGCAGTTTCCGGAACAGGCCGTGCAACACGTCACCTCTTCGAACACTTTGTTCCGGAGGTGCGTCCCGTTTACGACACAGGCCGTGAATCTAGGATTCATGAAGGTGGATTAAATCAAGCCTTTGCTCCTCCTTATAAATCACTGTCGCCCCGAGCAGGTGCGCATGCTGACGATTAATCTAATTAATCAGAAGCGACTAATGCATTAGGAATTATGGCGTGAATACATGAATGCCATGTGTCACCTTTATTACTGAGCGACTTAATGAGGGACGGGGGCGTAGGCTTAGGTGAAAAATGGACAAGCTGTTTTTTTTTTTTTTTGGGGGGGGGGGTCCCATGTGGCGGTGTTGTACACACTCTTGTGCGTATTCCAGATAGATAGATAGGCATCAGTTAACCTAACATACATTTTTGACATTTGGACCTTGGGAAGAAACCGGAGTACCCTGAGTAAACCCATGCAGACTCCGCACAGTAAGGACCCAGGCCGTTATAAACCCTATTATACGGTCTTCCACCAAACTGCGTCCCTCCGAGCTCAAAGCTCCCAGTGCACCTGGGCTTCCGTTATGCTTGCCATGCGCGGGACGCCTCCAGGTCGCTCCCGGGGAGCTTTCCTTGTCCTTTTCCTTGACGCAGCCCTTGGAAACCATGCCAGAAACTGTCCCAAGCCGGAGGAGAACAATCTGCTAAGTCAGAGATCAGTGATTTTTAATGAACTATAGTGGACGCGAGGAGGCGAGGGAGGAGACGGGGAGGAGGGCGATCGGCGCGCGGGGGAGGCTTTTTTTTTTTTTTTTTTTCGCGGCGTGACGCGGCGGCGCATCGCTCCCAAGCCACAATTTGCACACAGATTAGTATGGGAAGAGCTGGCCCCTGCCACTCTCAATCACGAGGACTGATTAATATTCCCCGTCTCGCAGCCTGATGCAAACACAAAAAGCTAAATTGGCAGCCGAACAGAACTTCCATTTGATGAAGTCTCGGATCCTCTGAGTCTCGCCGTGACATTCAGCTCGTGCGGACATTCGGGTGCTGGGCCAGCACGGAGGCGCGGCCTCCTTCCGAGCTTTGCACGGGCGCTCCTAGGGCCTATTTGGTTTGGGGGGCAAATCGGAAGTGGGAAGTACTGACGAAGGGAACGGTCGTGCTCAACTTCACTGATCAGCGAGTTCCTTTGGGATCAGTTTGTAAAACGAGCTTACTCGCAAAATAACTGCAACCGAACGACGCGGGTATACGAGCCATAAGAGAACAGCAGGCTCGGCCATCCATGGACCCCTATCATACGACTGGATCAATTCCTCGCCCCACACCAGGCCGTACCTGACACCCAATAATGCACAGTCGTATAGGATAAGACTGTCAGCTCTCTAAATGCGGACAGCCTCGGTCACTGGGGGCGACCCCGATTTGATCTGAAACGAGGGGACCGTCTGCTGACTAAATGTCATTTTTAGGACACCGTTGCGTTCCGGAGCCGTTTATACATATATAAAAACAATGTTATTCTGTAAAAATGAGGTCTTAAAGGGCTACTTTTGGGCAGTGTACCTCTTGGTGAGAGACTGTTGCAGCTAGACATGACTCTGTTGGACTGGGACAACCTGGATGGTCGTCCCAAACTGCCTGGCATTTAGGGCGTCCTGAGGTGTTGGGGGCGATGGTTCCGGACGGCCCAGACAGACCACCAGCAGAGAAGCCGGTAATTCCATCATTCACGCCACGATCGGCAGATCCAAATATCGGAAATCCCTTTGGACTTATTTCCCCGTCAGGCCGCTTACAAACATCGTTATCTGCAGGCTACAGGATTCTGGGGCTTGTTTCTAAAGTCTAGCCTCTCCCTGATCCCTAATGAAGTATAAATAATAAAATATAAAATGACTTTTCTTTTCAATAACTGATTTTTCTTCCTTCTCGTTTTGGCAGGCCGTTAGATTTTAAGCTACTTTTACCAATTAGCTTCGATGGGCTTGTTTCCACACAGCTGAGTGGGATCTGGCAACCCTGATTCGTGGACGCGGCTGCGTGCTTGTTTGGGCTGGCATTCGGCGTAGAGACCGTTCTATCTCGGCTGACGTGCTTTGGGGCCTTTTTGTGTAAGTGTCCTATTGTAGGTAGTACTCCTTCGTTTGGTTCTAACCTGTAACGATGCAAACTGGTCCTTTCCTGCCCTGATGCATTAGCCCGTATGTCGGATCTCATGTCACGCAAACGATAAATGCCCATGATAAACAGCGCAGCGGCTACAAAAACGCTGACCCGCGGGAAACTACGCGCAGCCTCCATAAGTGCTACCCAATCGAGCTGGAGACGCCGAGAAACAGACCATAATATAACAAGTACACCCTTCTTCTGGTCATGACATTATTTACATAGCTGCAGGTTCGAACCAAAACCCCAACAAACGTAGCAACGCTGTACGTGCTATTGTGCAAAAGTCTGAGGCCATCACTAGATTAGACGTGTCGTTTTTTTAGGCGATGGTTCAATGAGCACAGATCATTCTCAGTCCCCTTACCGGGAATTTAGACCGGAACCCAAAGCAACGGGACGAAAGGTCAAAGAGTCCCGAGTCCTTGCTTGTGGGTGCAAGTCACTAAGGGACGATGTGCCTCCACGGACCCCCCACTGAGGACTGATTTCAAAATCTGTTTTGTTAGTTAGTTTATGACTAACTTAAATATTAATATTGATCCCATTTTGAGTCTCGGTTCCTCCCGAGGTTTCCTCCTTCTACTTTCAGGGATTTTCCTTGCCGCTGTCGCCCTGGGCTTGCCCGGACGACGCTCCGTTCTAAACAGCGCTTTGATTTCAAAACAACAAATCTAGTGGTGGCCTCAGACTTTTACACAGTCCTGCAAAGTGCCTAGAATGTACAAAAGAGTTAACAGGGTACCATGAAATATTAGAGCACATCATAAGCCCTAACTTTGCGAGCCTAGGGTGACAGTGGCAAGGGAAATCTGCCCAAATATGACCAAGATTCCAAAAAAAGGATCCGTCCTGCTTGGGCAACAGGAGCGATCTTCACCATGTGAATTCTATTAAACGTTTCAGTCTCTCTATATTGAAAGTTACTGAGCGCACCTTGATGGATTCGGTTCCTCTCTGGCACTTCCCCAGGCGGCCTCGGAGGGAGGTACATACAGAGCTAATTAGAATAATTGGCTCGGAGCACGAGCGGGATTCGGGAGCCATCGGTGACGACGCAGGATAAGGACGGACAAAGTCAAAGGAATATCCGCACCAGGCTGATCTTACACTTAGTGAATGGGATGTGCTTTTCTCTCATGAGCACAAAAAAAAAGAAAAAACACACAGCGGCCTGGGACCCCTGGTTTCTCGCTTACATTTAGATTTCTTCCTCCGACCCACGTCCGTTAAAAGGCGCCACGAACACGTCCCATGCAGAACTGCAATCTGATGTAAAGTACAGATTTCTTCCCCGTTGTGAGCCGGAAACGTTTACTGTGCTGTGTTTTAGCCTGCAAAACTATTTTCTGTCAGCAGGTGGCACAAGGGCGCCCTCGTGCCAGGCTTCTGCCATTCAGGCGTGGCTAGAAATGAGGGACAGTTTCGTGTTCCTTAAGACCTTGATTATTTCAATCGAATGCCTGTAGGGACTGCGTTCAAATCCCACCTATTTGCCGGCTGGATTTGAATAAAGGGACCGAGAAATAATTGCTTAGAATGATTATACCGTCGCAAATCTAGGGGTGTCCTAAGACTTTTGCACAGCACTGTATGTCTCTCTCTCTCTCTCTCTCTCTCTCTCGCGCGCGCGCGCACAGACACAGACAAAGCACGGTTTTTCTTTTCCGTTTCTGAAAATCCTGAAAAGAACAAAATGGCTAGTACTTACGAGAGAAACTCCGAGAAGCCCGACATTTATAAACGCAGCTTTCCGATATAAAACAGACAGAGAACACATGACAGGATGATTCATGGCGGCTTTAAGTTACAATTCGCTCTAAGCTCGAGTGGAATTAGACGTAGACGAAGTGCGGAAAGAACTGCAAGGGAGAGCAAAGTTCAGGATAAAAACGATCAAAAAAGTCACGGGGGGGCGGAGGGGAGGGGGGGTAAAGAAGAAGGGAAAAAAAAAGCCCAAAGACGCTCCTAGCGCAAATCCGCATCACGTCCACCGGAGCGGCCACGCGCTTTTCCTTCCAAACGTCACCGCGAGTTTGTTAGTCCCGTTCGTTCTGAAGTCTGCGCGCCGCGACGGTCTCTTCGTTTTCGGATTTCGATTAAAGCGAGCTCTGTGGAAAAGCATGCGAGGAAAAACCCAAGCCGCGCAGGGGGGGGGAGGGAGAGAGAGAGAGAGAGAGCAAGGGGTGACAGACGTAGCGCGAGAGGCGGCCGCGCGCGCTCCATCTCAGTGGCGGTGACGTGCTACTGCAGCGGAGGAGAAAGCATCCCTGTAGCTCCCTCCCTCTCTCCATCCTCAGCTCTCTCTCTCTCTCTCTCGCTCTCTCCAGCGCGCGCACGCACCATCCAGCAGCGACTCGTCTGTACCCGCCGCCGCCGCCGCCGCTGAACCACCTCACGAGGCAAACGGGTGGCGACATACCTTCACGTCCATTTTCCTCCAGCGTTTCTCTCATCATCATCATTATTATAAGCTCCATTTCTTGGCTCTTCGCGTCCGTTCGGCTCTCCGAGGCGCGCTTTCTCCTTCTTCTTCTCTTTTTTTTTTTTGGGAGATGAGCCACATCCGAGTCGAAGGCGTTTTTGGCCGCTAACGCGTCTTTTATTGCACCGGGAGTCCTGTGGTGGGCGATGGAAAATAGCAGTTGGCCGGACCGGATCGCGTTTTGTCGTTTCTAAAGGATGTCTTCGAGAATGTGGGGAAAAATAGCCATAGCTTGTGGAGTGTAAGGTAAATCGTTGTTGTTGTTCCTAATCTTTAAACGCGTAAATGCTCGGCCGGGGCACGCCGTGTCGTTGCTTCGACACAATCCAGCACAAACTACGTCAGGTTTTCGAACCAGCAGACGCGGCTTGTCTGGAAGTTAAGGGGGTCTGGTTGGGCTTTTGGGGGCTAGAGATTGGGAGTTTTGTGCCACGGTGTGGGCGTTCTGGAGCGTCCGTGGGGGAAGGAGAGAGAGAGAGAGAGAGAGAGAGAAAAAAAAAAGTGCCGAAGCGAACGATGCGTTTTCTTGAAAGAGCTGCAGAAAAAGCGCGTAGACGACGGGGTGCAATACGGCGGGCACGCAACTCTGTTGAGCCTAAAAATGAATGGGGCCGAGCGAAGCGCGTGAACGGTACCGCACAACGACGGGCCACTGCACGCAACTGCAATGGCTGCAGGATTAATGCAGCCAAGACACGGATCGGCCTCTCTCTCTCTCTCTCTCTCTCTCTCTCTCTCTCTGTCTCTCTCTCTCTCTCTCTCTCTCTCTCTCGCTCTCTCGCTCTCTCTCTCTCGCGCGCGCGCGCAGCACAAACGCTGGTTTTCGCACCGGCCTTTTTCGTTGCGCCAAACGCAGCCAAACGCAGCCTGGAAAGTTTTCGCGGAGGTTGCGGTGCCCGTGCGTCAGCGTCTCTCATTCTCTCTCTCTGCGCGTCACCGCAACCGATCCGGATCCAGGCTCTAGCTCGGTCCACACGCGACCACCCGGTCTTCGCCCTTTAAGACGACCTGTGGTTCTCACGTTTTAAAAGGACGTTTAACGCAACCCAGTGACGCCTCGCTCCATTCCGGTGGGCGCGCGAGCGGGGTAGGGGGACTGGAAGGGAGCTGTCCGTGCCACGCGACCTACCAAATTCTCCTCCGAAATGGTGCCTGGCCAGTCGCACGTCTAACAGGCTGTAACAACACTCGACCTTACACGAGGGCACGGGAGATGAGGAGCGCGGTAAAACCCAAACACCTTGTTGAATGCCGCTCTGGATCAAACGCACGCCGTTTTAAGCACGGGATGCGACGTGAAATTATCCGTTTCGGATTTCACTGCGTTGGAGGAGTGCATGTGCCCAAAGTTGGCCTCCGTTTGTTGGGCACCACAAGGTGGCAATGTTTGTCTGAAATCCGAGGGGGGGGGGGGGAGCTAGTTCGAGATAACCGGCTAAATAATCATATTAATTAATATTGCTATTCAGTCTTCAGTAGAGCATTTGAAATGTGTGTGTGCGTGTGTGTGCGTGTGTGGCATAGGGGGTTAATTCAGTTCCACCTACTTGTGCATGGTTGCCATGTGTGTGCGAGAGTGAGGTAAACCCTAAGGTCGTTTTCGGGTGGTTCCTTTTCTGGAAAGGGTATGTCCTGATCAAGGAGCCTTAGCACGTGTCTTTCTCTCTTGCAGGCCAAATGACATAGGATGAAGGCTGTGCGTAATCTCTTGATTTACATATTTTCCACCTATCTGTTGGTTATGTTTGGATATACCAGTACGCAAGATTTCTGGTGTTCCACGTTGGTCAAGGGAGTCATTTACGGATCTTACTCTGTGAACGAGATGTTCCCGAAGAACTTCACCAACTGCACGTGGACGCTGGAAAACCCCGACCCGACCAAATACAGCATCTACCTGAAACTCTACACGCGCGAGATCAGCTGCTCCGAGTTCTCGCTCCTGGTCTACCAGTTCGACCACTTCTCGCACGAGAAGATCAGCGAGCTCCTCAAGGTCAACAGCTCCATCGTGTACCTGTGCGACGCCAAGAACCTCTACGTCTTTCTGCACTACGACAAGAACTTCATCCAGATCCGGCGCGCCTTCCCCTACGACTACAACGGACTGGCGCCCAGGAAGGCCGAGGACGAGGAGAGGTCGGTGGTGGAGTTTGTGGTTTTGAACAAGGCCAGCCCGAGCCAGTTCGGATGCCAGGTCTTGTGCATGTGGCTGGAAAACTGCTTGAAGGGCGAGAAGGGGACGGCCGAGTCGTGTGGAATAGTCTACTCCAAATGCACCTGCCCTCAGCATTTGGGAGACGGCGAGTCCGAGGGCGTCTTGATGCTCAGCAACGTGGTGCTGCCTTTGAACCCGCGAACCGAGGGCTGCCTCACGGCGCAGCTGCGCGCCTCGCACGCGTGCAACCTGACCGCCGAGGTCAAGCGGCCGTCCAAGGAGGGTGAGTATGGCGCGTCCCCGCGCTTTGGGTACCACTTCGGACACGCGATAGGACCGGTTTCGTAGATGCCACCCCCAACCCAAACCTACCCCAACCCTCCCCCCCAACGCCCCCACCCCCCGTGCCTCCACGTAGCGCTGTAATCGTGTGCGATACGATCTGAGGTAGAAACGTTCTCAGCAGCTTGAGATACCTCAACGCGGTTCTTGCAGTCGGGCCGGTGCCCGCCCGTCCAGCCCGGATAGGGCCGGGGCGTCGCTCGGGCCTCGTGGGTAGGCTCCTCCTATCCGGAGGAACTTCAAACCGATGCTAATCCGAGCAACTGTGGATTTGAACCCTGGACCTTCTGGGTTCATTCCTAATCCACAGTCGTGTAGCTTAACCCCTGCGTAGTCCCCACGGAAACCAGGACAGCCCGTCGGCGACCGTTCCGACGTCCAGTTCCCTGTTCAGTATCAGGGATGGCGTAATCCAAAATCGGTCCGAGCGCGTGCCGCGTTTGGTGGCGGCGAGCGGTTCGCCATGTGCCGTGCCTCGCCACCGAAGCAGACGGAAAAAGCTTATGGGTGGCACGGCTGGGTGGGAATGAACACTAGCGACTATTTCAGCGCCGAGGTTCACAGCTAATGAATAACTGGCTAAAGCGAGAGAAAGCGCGAGAGAGAGAGAGAGAGAGAGAGAGCAGGGTGAGTTTTGTGTGACAGGGCAACCCGCGTGTGGCATTGTGTGTGTCCCCAAGCTTGAGCAGTGTGTCCTATGGTTACAGCTACACATAACCACAAACCAAACCAAACAAGTGCCAGCATTGGGTGTTGTGTTATTTCTGTGCTACTGCAAATGGTTCCTGTGCCGTTACGACTTGGTTCCTGTGCCTTTTTTCGGGGTGAAGGTTTACAAAGGAAATATCATTTTTCATATCTGCTCTGATGTGGTACTGTTCATGGAGAAGTGGCTGGTTCCTGTGGTTGGTTCTGGAGTCATTTCGGGTCAGTTTTGTGGGGTTACGAATGGTTCCTGCAGTATTTCTGTGGTACTAAAAAGGTCCCTGTCTAAGTCATTACAAATGGTTTCCGTGGCATTTCTGTTGTATTTATTAAAAAAAAAAAAAAAGGTTCCTGTCGTGTGATATTGCCGATGGTTCCTGCGGTATTACACATGGTTCCTGCAGTATTTCTGTGGTGCTAAGAAGGTTTCTGTCTAATTCATTCAGTGTAACAAATGGTTCCTGTGGCATTTCTGTGGTATAACAAAAGGTTCCTGTCTAATTCATTCAGTGTAACAAATGGTTCCTGTGGCATTTTTGTGGTATTACAAATGGTTCCTGCTGTATTCATTCAGTGTAACAAATGGTTCCTGTGGCATTTCTGTGGTATAACAAAAGGTTCCTGTCTAATTCATTCAGTATAACAAATGGTTCCTGTGGCATTTCTGTGGTATTACAAATGGTTCCTGCGGTATTCATTCAGTATAACAAATGGTTCCTGTGGCATTTCTGTGGTACTGCAAAAGGTTCCTGGTTATGTGCTATTACCGGTGGTTCCTGCAGTATTAAAAATGGTTCCTGCAGTATTTCTGTGGTACTAAAACGTTCCTGTCTGATTCATTAAATGTTACAAATGGTTCCTATGGCATTTCTGTGGTATTACAAAAGGTTCCTGCGGTATTCATTAAGCGTTACAAATGGTTCCTGTGGCATTTAAAAAGAAAGTTCCTTGTTATGTGGTTTCTGCGGTATTACAAATGGTTCCTGTAGTCTTTTTATGTCATTACAAATGGTTCTGGTTCTGTGGTACGATAAATGGCTTTACCACGAGTCCCGTCCTGTTGCTGTGGTAACGCAGGCGGTGTCCTCAGGTAGTTTTTACGCTAAAGTTCCTGTGGTTTTGGATTTAAAACAGCTCGTTTGTTGCTATAGTAACTCTTCTGTGGTTCCTGTAGGAACTAAACACACACACAGACAGACGTGTGTATAATATAGTCTCTGGTACCGTGGTGGTTCTCTAGATCCGTTTGGCGCTTTGGTACTTCATCACCTAATCGATCCACGTGGTAAATCGGGGCTGTGCCGCAGAGACACCCTGGAAACAGCCCAGGATGTTTTGTAAGGGGTGGGCAGAGGGCAGGTTTGGAAAAAGCACACATCCGGTTCCAGGACATTTCCATTCTTCTCCTGAACCCTTTCTAAATCCTGTAGTTCCCCCTCCCTGACTGAGATCCGCTTGTTGCCGCGTCACAGCGCATAACCGTCATTCCTCGAGTAGGCGTGCATTTAGCCGCCGTTTATTTGCTGTCTGGGCTTTATTTTGGGAACTTTATTTTCGGATCTAATTAAAACGGCACGTTCGGACGCTCTCGGGAAAGGGTAATTACCAAAAATATATCATCCTACAGCGTCGGCGCATCTGATAAACAAGCAGTCCGGCCGATCGGGCCTGCGCCCTGCCAGAGCCTACAGGGTCTCGGACCCTTTCCTGACCGGGACTCGTGCCCAGACAGAACCGAACCCGACCAGAATCAACCAGGTTTTGGACCCTGGCCCGGCCCAAACCAACCGGGCCTTGGACCGGCGCTGCTCTTAGCTCAGTGCCACACCGCTAGCCGGCGAGGAAAGGTTGATTAGGCTTTATAACACCATACGTCCATAACGGGTCGTTACGAAAGGGCAGCGCATCGTGCGTTATCGCTTATCGCCATGGTTACCGTTCGCAGGTTCGCTCAGCAAAAGTCTACTCCAACGTAAACACAAACAAACATGAACTAAAATGTTTGAGCGAAACTACAGAAAAAAAAAAAAAAAAAGGCGAACTCAAGCAAGTGAGGCTTTTCCCACCGGGGTGGGGCGGGTCAGAAGCACGTCAAACTGGACCGGGGTGCCCCCGCGACTCGTGACCACTTCTTTAAACTGGGCTGTTGCTTATACACAACAAATCTGGCAACATTTAACATGTCTGATATTTCCCGAAACACGTTTATTTACCCATTCATCTGTATTATGGGATCTCAAAAGGACGACAGCGGCAAGGAAAAAGATTCAATTTCCTTTGCTTTTCAGCCACGGGGTTTTTCTTAAAATAAAGAAATAAATCAAAGAAAACAAAGCTTGCGTTGGCGAAGTTTGGGACGGAGGTCATGCACACGAGATTTATCTTTGACCCCAGACGAAATTTGACATTTTTTTTTATAGCCGATATGGACATTTTATGTAAATCTACACGAGCGCAAAGGTTACCGAATTTAAAAAAAAACAACAACAAAAAAACTAAACAAACACCGATACAATGACATACAATTTTTGTTGAAGTTGAATTTCGGTAACCACCTTCCTCTCATGTTTTGCTTAAGCCTAGCTTAAGCGCTGTCGTCGTTCTCATTTTTTCCTTTCTGGCTGTTGTCTCTAACCTTTTCAGGACCCGTCATGACTCATTTGCACCAGGAATATGTGTAAAAAAAAAAAAAAAGGAATAAAAAAAATAAGTTCATAGCTGATTTTATAGCGGATTGCAAAGTGCGTTACGTACCGAGGTGCGATTGTACTAGTTTTCTGCCGTTCAAACCTCAACGAAATGCAGTCCTGCCTCGCCACCTCCTTTTTTACATGAATACAGAAGCGTATTCTTAGAGCGTGCTCGGTTATAAAAGAGGTTAGTCCAGCACCGATAGTTCACCGATAGACTAAGTGTTTTTCTTACTCAGAGCTTATTCAGCACTTTATGATGAAATAAGCTTTGCGTTCATGATGTTTGGCCGACGGCAGGTTAATGTAAGTGCTAATGCGTTCTGCATTCAGTTTGCATTATTCCTTCGGGTAAAAGTTTGGCCGAGGTGCCGCTTTAAGTGTATATGAGACAGCTTATTTCTTATTTTAAATCTTAAGACCTCTGGCGTTAAAGCAAACGGACTCCCCGGCGTCTGTAAGCCTAAATATGGATGCTCTTTATACTTATCGGGGACGTATTTATATATGCCCTGAAGACACTCTTACCCAAAGGAAAAGACAAACAGCTCGAGCTTGGGACTGCTGGGGTTTCCAGCGTGTAGCTTCAGCATCTTAAGCACGTTTTTTTCGAGATAAAAAAAAAAAGCGAACGACGTGTCAAATCACAGTCACGGAAAATAGCCTGAAGTAAGAGAGACGCACTGGAGGGAACGGTGGAACTAGTTCTCTGGCCGTCCAGGAAACTACGATTCATTTAAGGTCGATTATACTGGACGGAAATCCCGATTCCGAGGCCCACTGGCTTCAGTGTATTTTAAGAACCGCACGATTCTTTGGTAAACACTGGCAGGAAGGTGGTGGATTGGGAGGGCACGGACTGGCAATCGCTCTTATCCCTGATATTCCCAAGAAACTATTCTGTCCTTTTTATCATAATGAGATTTCACGGAAGGTCCCCTGACTGGTTAATGACCATCTGGCTGTTTTCTTCTCGACGTCCAAAAACGGACACTATCATTAGTCACAGGGAAATTGCTCGCTCTTGATTGGACCCGGACTGCAAATAGTGGCGCAATCTGGTTCGGAGGGGGGGAGGGGGGGGGGCTTAGTCGCAGAACCAGCAGTGCATCTGGAAATCAGGGCCCCCAGCTTAACATTTTGGCACCGGGACTGCGTGACGAGCACATGGAAATCTGTCGTCCTTTTTGGCTTTAAGGTAACATGCAGTTCCCTTAATAATGCAGTGTGGAGTGCTGCACTGGCTTTTCCCAAAAAGTTCCGACTAAATGCCACGTTATACGGCTTGCTTGGGCATCTAGGAAGCATAGGAGGATCCGAAAAAGGAAAGTACGAACCATTCCTGTGGGAAGCTGAATTGCTAGATTCCTGATTTGCTTTGACTGTGCAAAAGTCTTAGGCCACCCTTTGATTTGTAGTTTTAGCAACGCTATAATGACCATATTTACCGGAGCAACATGCATGCCAGTCCGAGCGATTGTGGGTTAAGGGCCCTGCTCGAAGACCCAGCATTGGCAGCTTTGAGGATGTAGGATTCGAACCCTGGACCCTCTGGTCCCCGGTCCGCCACTGTCCCTGTGTGACACACAGGTTGACCCAAGAGCTTGGATTTGTCACTCCGCGATGCCCTTCTCCACGGATCGCTGTTCCAATTTCCAGAACATAGATCGACGGGACGAAAACGAAAGGTCAACATGGCAACCCGGCGATCGCTACAACAATAAGGACATGTGATCCAAGACTTTTACCCAGTGTCGAAATAATTAACTCCGCCGCTTCCCGGCGCTTTGAGTAGGGGATCTGCTCTCTTAGCGAACGAAATAATGACAGCAACCGAGCGATCATTTGTCAATAATAAATGTCAGGGAATTAATTAAGACACGAGATTGGCGTCCCGGTGCGAGAGCGTTCTAACACAACTGTCAAAAACAAGCTTCGTCTCCGTTCGGTGCCAAGAATCAGGACCGGAAAGTAGAGCTTGAGGCGCCTTGTTGCCTTACAATGATCCGTTAGAAAGAGTCCAGCGTTTACTGAATCACAGCCGTTTGATTTTGTTACCAACACACACACACACACACACACACACACACAGCATTGATTGGCCAACTGGTTTATGGCCACAATGTCCGGAGTTAAAAGACAGGTTTCCCGGGTCGTTAAACGGCACGAACTGTCAATCAATCATCAGCTACAGGATCGGAAATCTCAGTCAAACCGACCAAAACTAGCAATTACAGGAGCAGCAGGAAAGCTACAGCAGGGGCCAGGGCCAGGGCCGGGGCGAGGGCCAGGGCGAGGGCCAGGGCCAGACAGCTATTAGCAGGGTGTAGACAATAAGGCACAGTTACTTTTGGCATGGGGCTCTGAGGACGAGGCGTGGCACAGCATTGGGAAATGGAGAACTTGCAGGATCTAACAGAGGTACTGACGGTGCAACCGGACGCCTCCTTGCGTCGGCAGGTGAGCGGGACGCTGCTGATTGAGACGGTGGGACAGGGCCGAGTACCCGCCATCTCCTCTCTGGGCCATAACCCTACCAAATGGCAGGAACCGCCCATTAAAGGTCAAATCCTAAGCGGAAAGCCTTAGGATGGTAAAAGGGCGTTGATATAATGCCTGCCCTGCCTCTCTTTAGTCAGCGTTTAAATGCAGAAGGAACGGACCCAGGTCCGCCCGGCAAGGGCCAACGAAGGACTAAACCTGGGTTTCACTTCCCGAGATGGAAGTAAGGTCGGTCCATAAATCCACAGTCCAGGCTCCCGAAGCTGTTTGACTGCCAACATCGGTCAGTTCTCCCAGGGGTAGAGCCATAGAAAAAAGTCACCCCAGCAGAAGGGACTTGATAAGACAACGACGAGTACAGGTGACCACAAGGAGGTAACGAGCTAGCACGGGCCATACCAGGACCTTTTTTTTTAGGTCCAGAGCACAGATCCAGATGGTCATCCTGGGGTGGGGGTGAAGTGAGAGACATACATGACTTAAGAAGCGCAGGTCCCACCTAGAGACCGGAGAAGGTCCTTTTCGTCTTTGATGCATTCAGAATTCATTCCATCCCAGAAGCCCCCGAGCACAAGAAGACGGGCTCCGGACCGAAGCAGAAAAGGTCCAGACAGACTGTCATCAGGTCCCAAAATCAGGGTTTGTCATGGGGTTCAGTCAGGACCCTTGGCAAAGCTCATTTCCACTTCTGTGATGGCGGCATTAATGCAGAAAAGTACATTAAGATTTTGGAGTCACCAAACCAGAAAAAAAAACCAATTAGGACTAAAATATGAAAACCCCTGCCAGTCTTTATCTGAGGAACGTTTTTCAACATTTCCAAATCGGGTCCATACCGTCTGCAATGACATAAAGGTCCAAGGAAATGTCTCCTACCGTCCCGGCTGGTTCCGATTCGCGGTTGTAGGGTGGAATCGTGAGCATTTATCTTCTTACGAGTGTGTTTTTGCACTAGGTTTAAGCCTGTCCTAATCGTCGTTGTGGCCAAACTTACTGGCACTCAGATACCCATGTGACCAAAAGTATTAGGACACAAACCAACATGTGACCAAAAGTATTAGGACACAAACCAACATGTGACCAAAAGTATTAGGACACAAACCAACATGTGAACTCTGTGGTTAGGCTACGGTTAAAGTCCAAGCAGCTGCCATTTGGACCCTCGAGCATCATATTGGGTGACTGGCACTGCGCTGTTCCCCCAGACAAATCCAGTGCCCACTGTAAAGCAACACTTAAAAAAAGAGGCAAATCTCCTCAATGCCCACGTTTCTCTGCAGCAGCTGCTTTACATCAGCAGTCTGAATCGTGCCATCTTTAGCACAGAACAGCTTCACGTGGCGTTAAATTCAAACAGCGGCAAATATTATTTAAATAAATAAACGACGAGGCAGCGAGAGGAAGAGCGATGTGGGTTTTTCTCCAACATGGCAGGCTGGCTTTAGCTCGTGTGGATGTGTCACTCTCTGAGAAGTGGAGGCCGTGTTGCAAATGACAAGGTCCGCTCCGAGTGAACGACTGCGCCAACCTTGTCAATCACAGGGCCACGGACAAATCACCGGGCGTACGCTCCTTCACTGCTGAAAGCTTTGCAGCTCTCGATTCGGGGCGAGCAGCTGCTCAAACCCTGACAGATTCGAACCTGCTGCGTCTCAGCTCTCGTCTGTGATTATAACAGCACAAAAACACAATATAGATATAAATAAAACCAACATGGTGCCAAAAGTATTGAGACACAAATCTTAATAAGACCAAAAGTATTGAGACACAAACCTTAATAAGACCAAAAGTATTGAGACACAAATCTTAATAAGACCAAAAGTATTGAGACACAAATCTTAATAAGACCAAAAGTATTGAGACACAAACCTTAATAAGATCAAAAGTATTGAGACACAAACCTTAATAAGACCAAAAGTATTGAGACACAAACCTTAATAAGGCCAAAAGTATTGAGACACAAACCCTAATAAGACCAAAAGTATTGAGACACAAATCTTAATAAGTCCAAAAGTATTGAGACACAAACCTTAATAAGGCCAAAAGTATTGAGACACAAACCTTAATAAGTCCAAAAGTATTGAGACACAAACCTTAATAAGACCAAAAGCATTGAGACAGAACCTTAATAAGACCAAAAGTATTGAGACACAAACCTTAATAAGTCCAAAAGTATTGAGACACAAACCTTAATAAGATCAAAAGTATTGAGACAGAACCTTAATAAGACCAAAAGTATTGAGACACAAATCTTAATAAGTCCAAAAGTATTGAGACACAAACCTTAATAAGACCAAAAGTATTGAGACACAAACCTTAATAAGACCAAAAGTATTGAGACACAAACCTTATTAAGACCAAAAGTATTGAGACACAAATCTTAATAAGATCAAAAGTATTGAGACACAAACCTTAATAAGATTAAAAGTTTTGGGATGTAACCATGGCCACTGGTTCATTGGGGAAGGAGAGGAGTAACCAAAAACCGAAAATGATCTTTCATAAGTGGATTAAACCATGGACGTGTTTCCTTGAGTCGGACGGGCTACAACATGTGAAGCTGGCGCACTGAATATCTTTATATCATTTTACAGAGAGCCGACCGCAGCACCCACTGTCTGTACGCTTCTCCCTTCAGTTCTTTCCTTCTTGTCTGGTTTTTTTTTTTTATTTTCTTTTATCCTCCCAAAGGCGGCAGAATGACTCGGGACGTCCCGCCGCACCCTGATTGATAGCCGCTGTACAAATCATCTGGCGTTTCTCCGGATCGCCACTGAGGCAATCTGATAAATGCTTTCCGATCCGCGGGAACTTTCCTGAGCATCAAACGATAACCAATTAATGAAGCTAATTAGGTGGGACGGTAGGTGAGTCACACAGATGACATTCCACTCGTTAATCTGAGTGTTTCACCAAGAGGAAGCATCCTCATAGCCGCTTCCTGTCTCTGCCCAGTGCATTAGTGTCACTCTAATCTTAATGGTACAGGATCGCATTCTGTCGTCTCTAATGATCCTGAGAGCCTCGGAACGTTCTGCTAGAGCTCTCACAATCCTGCAGGTTAACCCCGCCCCTTACTGCATCAGCACACACACAGCACAAACAACATTAACCAAAAGTATTAAGACACAGACCAACATGTGACCAAAAGTATTGAGACACAAACCAACATGTGACCAAAAGTATTAAGACACAAACCAACATGTGAC
>JAUZST010045927.1:0-25728 GCA_034779995.1 Parotocinclus haroldoi | reverse complement strand
TGACCTGGAGTTCCCTCAATCATGTAGCTGCCATACTCAGGCCTCCACAGGGTCGGGTGGCTACACACAATCATGAGAAAAACAGCAAACAAAAGGCATGAAATAGGAATAAACAAATTAGGTATTTTGTTTCAGCTCATAATATATTTGCATCTGGAAAATAGCCAGCCTCCTGTGTGCATTAAATAAAACACATTAAATGGTAAATATGGAAAACACTTGCGTCGACAACAAGTCACTGTTTATGAAACGGATGTCCGTGGCATCTGATTATCTAAGTGATATTAAACTTGTTTTGCTTCAAAGTGGGTGTAGTCTGCATCTGTGCTACGAGCATGTACATGTGTGTATGTAGAAGAGAAGGGCAACAGTGTGTGCAACAGAGAGGCAGTAATGAGGAATACCACAGCTCCCCAGCTTTCCATGTCTGTGACCTTGGTTCAGCTGCACGAGACATCCAAACACACACTTACACAGCAATGTTTTTTTAAGGATTACAAGGCTTATGCCCAAATATATGTCCCACATCCATAAGTGACACATTAAAGATCAAATTAGGAAATACAAAATGTATCCATAATAATTATCTTATATAAGCTGGATACATTACGAAAGAGGTGTAATGCGACCCTTCCTTATAATTGCATCAAAGTCAGTTTTATTTCTATAGCACTTAAGTCAATGCTCCATTGTATTAAAGCAGTTTTACAAATATATATCTAAAGTGAACACGACTGGGGGCATGGAAAAACTCCATAAATGTTAAAAGAAAAGAGACCCAACCACTTGGGTACGCCTATATGATATACACAAGAATTGAACCAAGTTAACTTGTTAATGTGTTTAAAGTAATTATTTAAATAAAGCAAATTAGAAAAAAAAGAGTGCACGTTGTAAAATGTAGAAAAGGTTTCTCTGCATTTTTATGAAAAAATTTTTTGAATGTCTGCCTCATGAGCACAGATATCAGGTGATGCAAAATGGCACGATGATTTAAAAATAATCGGCAATAATCGAACCGATTAATCGGTCTATCTCTAATGTTATTATTATATTATATTTATTATACATATAAGTCTATGGGTGTGATTTCAGACACATCCTCTGTCGCAACGCCGCTGACCCAGAGATAAGACGTGCCGACGGCTTTTGCCTCAATACTGTAAACTTTCTCTTTATATTCACTTACTTCATGTATTTATCTTTCATGTTGATTAAATGTTGTTATTGAGTTAATGCTTTGTTTGCATTCATTTGCATTGGTCATGCTTTTAATCATTAATTACATACGTGAATGGATTAATCCTATTTACATTACTTCTTACGGGGGAATTCGAATCAGACTTTGAACAAATCCATATTGGAACGGCCTTCCCAAACCAATTGAGTCCAGGGTGCCACTGTATCAGAGGCTGACATTTTTTCAGGAATCCCACGGGTCACGTGATTCCCGCGGGATGGGACTTAACTATTACTCACGTGATTGGGACGGTACAGGTTAAAAAAAAAAAAAAACGTTAATGGGAGCAGACAGGAGCGGGAACCAATAAATAAGACAAAAGATAACCATAGATTAGGCACCGCCATATTGTCGTTTTTTTCCTTTCTCTTGCTTTGTGCAGTTTTTTCTTTAGGCAAATGAATGCCTAATGTTTTAAGGAAATAATTTCTCAATAAATTAGTGAAATGAAATTTATGTTATGTTTGGGTTTATTCAACAGGGACTTAGCAGCTGGTCCTCCATAGGAAAAACTATAGGGACCACAGTCCATGTATTATTTATGTTTTGTGGCCTTTAGAGGATAACATTAAATTTAATTGTATTGCCTGAAAACTAAAATAAGTAGGAAAAATGGGAGCGGTACAGGAGCAGGAGTCATTTTGAATTGGAGCGGGATGGGAGTGGGAGTCATTTTAACAGGAGTGGGACAGGACAGGATTTTTTTTTTTTAATTCCGACCCAGGATTGGGATGGGACAAGATTATTTTCTGTAAGAGTGGGATGGGACCGGAATGAAAATCCACTCCCATGTCACCCTCTAATACAAACACAGCCACACAATAAAAAGTGAGTTAATAAAAACTCTCCGCACATGTTTTAATTGTGTCATACCATTTAGCGTAAGAGTGTGTTTTTATTGGCTTACACTAGTGATGTGTAAAACTGAGTGGTGTGTGTTGCACTCTTCAAAATGAAATATCCCTTAATCAAACATCCCCTATTTTTTATGAACAGTGTATACAATTATTAAGCTTATATTTTGCATTTACATTGCTTAACCACATCTGAAGCTGTCTACAGTCAAGAAGCAGCTAGATCAGTTTGCTCCAGTAGCGCCAGTGTTTACCTTGTGACGGAGAGCTTGTGTTTTACCTTTTGGTGATGAGCGGTTGTCTATATCTTGCTTCAGGGGAAAAGTTAAATTCTATTCACCCCCCTCCCAAGCAAATAATGAAGTAAAGCACTGAGTGAAGTGCATCACAATGTACTGGCATGTATTATCCAGTTTTCCATGACACTGACTCCTCCTTAATATCTTTTTTCTTAATAATGAAATACACATGATGTAATCCCAGTGTCTCTCTCTCTCTCTCTTTCTCTCTTTCTTTCTCTCTCTTTCTATCTGAATCAAATGTGCAAATTTGATTTGAAAAACTACTATAACACTTGATTTATTGTTTTACAAGTTGTATAATAACCATATTTATTTATCTTAATTATTCTTTTTAGTAGAATACCTAAAATGAATTAGTAAATCTATATGCAGTATAAAAAAACTGAGAATGAGTTCATGTAAGATACAGTTGCAAGTATTTAGTTATTTTGTTTTTTGTATTCTGTTTTTTGTGTATTTGTTGTACGTATTTTCTGTTTGAACCTTATTAAAGGGACTGATAAATAATTACATAGGGCCGTTATCCTATAGCTAAAACAACAACTGTAAAGATGGACGGAAAAAAATACTTTTGCCAAGTACATTAGGAATGTTTTGTGATGCTGCAGTGACATAAGTTGCTCAGACCTGGCTTTACTCTAGGCTCAATAAAGCCTGGATTTCGTTATTGATCTTTTAAAACAAGTTTTTAACATTTATTTTAAGGACAAAGCTTTGTTGTTTATACAACTACTGGTGCAAATATATTTGAACATGGCAGTTGAGCCCAGCACAGGCACATCTAGACAAATCACTATACACTTGCATAACTTATGCATGGACCAATCGTTGTACTTTTGTGGACCACCCATCGCATATTGCATCACTCTGGGTTTTTATATGCCTGCTTGGAAGTAAAAGTCCATGTACACTGCGTTCTAAGAATAACATTTATTCCAAGTTCCTGCGTTGCAGACGTGAGGATTCTGGCACCGTTTTAAGAACTACGAAAACGTTCCACTGGTGCCAAATGTGAATGTACGCATCACTTAATGTCCGGCATAGACAGCATCCGTTCGCATATACATCTGTGGTCCAATATGGTTATCATTCATTTATCCTCTTATCTGATTAATCTGCTTAATTAGGGTCGTGGGAAAGCGCCTAGACAGGATGCCAATCCGTTGTAAGGAACACACACTCATGCAGTAAGAGTACTTGGGGCATACTCACACTATGTAATCTCTTCCAGGCTCATGCCCTTTGACCACCAAAGCAGGGTTTGTTTGACTAGTGTGAGCGTTTGCTGTTATGTCCTGTGAGGTCACAGGGATAACCACTGCACCACAATGCCACCCCAATATGCTTATTATCCTTAGGGCTATTAGTTTACTTAAATGTACTACCTTCCCAGATACATTAACTGTTGTAGTACAGCAATTGTAATGATTCACAGCACTGTAGACTCGGGTGCAGAAAGTTTGAATGAACACAAAGGAGAGAAATTATAGTGCTGTGTCAGGATAATCAGTCTAACAATTTATAGCAATCCCCAGATCAGTAAACTGTAGAGGAAAAAATGCCATATTTTTAACGTTACCCTATGTGTAAAAATAAAACCGTAGATCTAGTTAAAGCAACAAAATACACTGCTAAAAACAATTAGGGGATATTTCATTATGTGGTATTTCATTTTGAAGTATCCCCTACGTTTTGTGAGCTGTATAAATAAAAGGCTAAGATCAACAGTCTGTTTCTTTAGATGTGCGATGCAATAGTAATGGCAAATGTCATGCATTGCTGTTAAATTGACCGAAAGGGCTGCTTACAGCGTTCCAATACATGCAAGTAATTAAGTCCTGTGCCAGTGAACTGATATCATATGCACAGAGGACTATGTCAGATCCGAAGGTTTCATTTCTTACAGTTGATCAAACATACAAACATCAACCATGCAGATAGGATGATAGTACAGAACGTTTCATTTTTTACAGCTGATCAAACATACGAACATCAACCGTACAGATTGGATTATAATATAGTTTTACCCGTTTCACTGGTCTGGTGCTATTGCTCTTACCACCTACTGTTACTTGAAGGGGAGTGTTAGTCTGTTGGTCTGATGTGAACTTTATCTACCTTATCTTCCTACCATGTGGAAACATGAAAGTCTGACATTTACGTTTTGCGCTTTTTTTTCCTTTTTGCTGTGACCATGCTTAGAAAATTCCTGTCTATAATCCTTGCATAAACCTTTCTTTACAATACAGTTTCCTCTTCAAACTCATTATAAATCATGAGAGGCTGCAAAGGTTGTTCATTAGAATTCTTAATTACAGTCATTTAAACAAAAATTATTTGAATAAATATGCAGGTTTTCCCACTTACACGAAACCCCCAATTTGTGTACAGTTTTCTGCTCGCGTTCTGACAGTTTGCTGATAGCCAAATATGTCCGCCACTCAGTTCCACTCCACTCCACTCCACTCCACTCCACTCCACTCCACTCACTGTTGATTTTTACTTGTAGGACCAGCATGCTTTAATAACATCAGCTTCCTGTGATGGAAAGTAGTTATAAATCTTTGGCTTTTATATGTGAAGTGAGTTTAGGTGGACACTGTTCATGACGTTAAAACGTGTTTGCATTACTCCTAAAATAATGACCCACTAGCTGAACCACTATCTGCTGCTATTCATGATGTGATCAAGAAAATGGCTATTCACCTTTTGTGAGTAGCCTAAACATTTGTTTTATTTACTAGTTAATTATCAGGTAAGTGCTTTTCATATTGTAGCATTCAGTTCAATTAGAAACCGCAATAATTAGTAAATGCCAATTAAAAGGGGCTCAAAATCCCAATGTTCCTTATACCTTTTTTTTCTTATAGAATTACAGACTGCAGTACATCTGTTTCTGTGTATACTTTTAGTCCCCTTTACTCTGGCTTCTTATGACCAGGTGCACTACAAATGAGCTACAACAATGCTTGTAAAGTAATATCATTGGGAGTATTTCATTTTGAAATATCGCCTTATTTTTGTGAGCCATATATTTAGGTGGTGGATCATTCTCACCACTGCACTGACATTGACGTGGTGGTGTGTTAGTGTGTGGTGCACCATTACGAGTGGATCAGAAACCACAGTGCTGCAGGAGTTTTAAACACTCCGGTGCCACTGCTGGACTGGAAATAGTCCGCTAGCCAAAAATGTCCAACCAACAGCATCTTGTAGACAGTGTCCTTTTGAGCACTGATGAAGGATTAGAGGATGACTAACACAAACTGTGCAACAACAAATGAACTACTGTCTCTGACTAAAAGGTGGAGCAATAAGGCGAACATCTCTACTTAAATGAGCAGAGATTGAACGCAGTTTCAGAACTTCAGCATCACTGTATGCTAATACAGCACTATATGCTAGTGTGCAACCGATATGGATTTAATGGGTACATTTTAGATGCAGATATTTAAAAAGCGGTGTGGCCGACGGTGGATAGATAATGCCGGTATCACATTTTTTGCAACCTAAAACATTTATAACAATGAATAAAGCGCTCAATTACTGACCATTTATTCAATCTATAACTGCACCGTCTCTGTTTGCACTCTGTCTTTTGTAAATAATAAATAAGTAAAATGTTTTATTTCACTTAACAAAGACATATGTTCATAGGAACTGTATGTGGGACACATGAGGACTGCATTTCATTTGAAACCGGAGGTTTTTATGCTTATTTACACTGTATGTCTGTAGGACATTCTACAGCGTGACACTTTACTGTACATGATGTAAACCTTCTCTTCTGCTCCACTTTACACACGTTACTGCCTTAGAATGCCGTTTTGACTATCATATCTTCATTTTTGCAATTTACTCACTCAGTGTAATACGTAAGATATTGTTTATTTTCTTTACATTTATTTAGTTTGTCTCTTTGTTTTTCTTTTTGTCTTGATTTTGCTGTACTATGAATATTGCTACTGGCTTCTAAATGTCCGCCGGGATCAATGAAGTATCTATCTATGTAATACTTAGGTGTTATAGAGAATGATAGAATATAGATATGGGTGGCACTGTGCTAGAATGAGTTTACTCTGGGTTCCTCCCACAGTCCAAAGACATGTTTGCTTATTACTCTAATTTGACACTGATCTGAGTGTATTTTTGTGACTAGTCTTAATATAACCTGGTGTATAGATGTAACAATGTGTGTGTCGCCGAGTTTTCCACTGATGCAGATAGCGAAAGTTAAATAAACCAAATAGACACATAAGTGTAGGAAATGTGTGATGTGTTAGACTGGGCATTTGTTACATTCCCATCCCATTTTCATCATTCTGTAAATTGCCTAGACATTCAATGCAAGGACTAATTTCACACATTGTCTGTGCGCATGTATTTAAAAGATTTGTGAGAGACTCTGGCAAAAGTAGAGAGGGCACAGACACCGAGCCACAGCCAGCTGGAGTAAAAAAAAAAAAAAAAACTATTTAAAGGTGAAATATATTCAGTGTCCCCTCCATTCATTTAATGAATAAAAAGGACACTTGACTTACACTTCTCAAAAAATTTGATTGATATTGTGGTTAAAAGGTTGCTTTTAAACCATGTTTGTGAGAAATATCAATTCAAGAAAAAAAAAGCCCAAAAATGACAAAAAGCTCAGAAAAACACAGACATTTATTTGGAAAACCTTCCCATTAAAGAAGCGCTAAAAGCTGTCCATGTATCGTCATCTATCAAAATATGGTAATGAATCTTTGATTGAATTTCTTTCAAACCGTCAATCCAATGATGGTATGCAAAACTCAAAGTTTAAAATGTCTTGGTCAATTTGTTCAAAATGGTTTTGCTCTTTTAAAAATATTTTTATAGCTGTCTATCTATAGTTTTTACATAAAGATTTAAGTCAATTTTGGTGAGAAGAGCCTGTTTTTGCTGGAGCCCCTCACATACTTGTGTATAACATTTAATGCTTATATAGCAATAATTAACTGTCCTTGATTTAATAATGCGTTGAAATACACTCATCAGTCATTCTATTAGGCCTCTGTCAAGTTTCTACCATCAACAGATATTCTTCAGAGATTGAAAACACCCTCTTTTTCCTCTCCACTATGTTTTACACAGCTATAAGACTGACATTTAGAAAATGTAAAACAGGCACACATTCAGCTATGCTAGTTTATCCTTCAGTGATCGATAACATATTAGCATTAAAGGTTCTTCATCAGTAATAAAATCTAAAGTGCTATAACTGTCCCTGAATAATTATTCCTAAGTCATTTTAAACATGTAACCTGCCCGGGTTACAAGATCTCCCAGTTGGTCTAGCTCTTGCCTTCTGTTTGTCTGTTTGTTTCTTACTGTTTTCTTGGGAGAATTACTGCTTACAAGTAAAACTTGAAGAACAAGACAAGTGACATTTTTGCAGTCATTGCTGAAATGCAGCTTTACACTAATACTTTGTTGAAGCATCTTTTGATTTTATAGCGGCATTCTTTTTGTGTACGAGTCTGAGTATTGCACATTGAGACATGGCAGTCTTTTTCTCCAAAATTGCTCCAAATCTGTCAGTTTGTGAGGGGGTTTTCTGTGAGCAGGTTACCTCACAGATATTTAATAGGATTCAAGTCTTCTTAAGCTTTGGTTGCTTTCCTCAGGAAGCCATTATTTTGAAAGCTGACAGCCTAGCCAGAAACAATCACCAACCAACAAAATACACTTAATAACTGCACACTTATTTAAGAGCTGTCAGATGGAATAGAATTTTCTACCCATCGACAACCTCAGTCAAACATTCTCAGGTGATACCAAAACCTATGTATTCTATATGTCTGATTATCCATACCCAGTATCACTTGATGAAGCCAAAAGAAACTTCACTATGTGACTTCTGCCTAAGAATAGGTATCGAAATGCAGTTCCGATTTAGAACCAGGTCCAAATTTCTTCTGGCCTTACTTGAAAGAAACATTTTCTCCAGGAATATAATCACTGTAAACATAATTATATGCTTTTAAACAACATAATGTCATATGCATTGAATTGATTTGTGCTAATTATAGTAATTAATATAATTAAAAATGTGCTATTATTATATAAAACTCATTTTAAAATTTTATAGGCTGGTCCTGCTGAACTCCGTCCACAAGTATGAGCCCTAACAAAAACCCATCCTGAGGACATTTCTCCACTGTGAATAATCTCGGAAAGATTTTTTGTAGGCTTACCAAACCGTTTCAGGGGATGTTCTTATAGGACCACCAGGTAACCTTTAGAGGACTTTAATTAATGTTGTGGATCATGGCATGCAATTGGACATTTAGTAAACAGTGATAGGCTGTAAACATATTCTATTTAGAATTAAACATTAAAAGTAACTTGAACTGTGAAGTGTGGGCTTAGCCCGGTGCTTCAAGCCTCAGCTCAATGTCAACAAATACACTGTTTCATAACATTCATTTTTGAGACCTCTGGCTATTTAAACACTCTATTTTGTTATTGTACTTGAGTTATATACTGTATAACGGCAGCCATGTTTTTGGATTTTCTTTGTTTTGTTTTTGTTGTTTGCCCTCATAGTTCACTGGCAATGTTTATTGTGTAAATATGCTCGTCTATTAAAACTGGGACTTTTTTTCTAATGAAAGAGTGCATATTGTCGTGATTTTAAAATACGCAGATGAACTGTTTGATTATTTGTTAAATATTTCAGCCAATTGAAATGATTTGATTTAGTAGTGGCATATTTATTATTTATATTGTGTGTAAGCACACAGTGGGGAACGTATTAAGAGAATTACATAAAAATAAAAGGTTTTTACCAAAACGTTAAATGGAAATAATTGACATGGGCAATATTATTAAATTTGATAATGGTTCTGGTTGTCTGTTTTGAATAATTTTTGATTCATTTCCTGACCTTGGATCAGTAAATCCTCTTTTGGATACGTTAGTTGCCTGGCTTTTTTCATTTCAGTTCAATTCAAATTTTTTTCTATAGCGCTTTTTACAATGAAGCATTGTCTCAAAGCAGCTTTACAATCATATTTTATCATAAATAGGCCAGTCCCAAGTTGAGCAAGCTTAGGGCGACAGTGTTAAGGAAAAACTCCCTGAAAGTAGAAGGAAGAAACCTAGGAGGACAAAGACTCAAAATAGGACCCATCCTCCATGGGCGGCCTGGGGGTTATAAGTTCGTTTTTTTGGAATCAGGTGAATAGAACTACTTACTGCAGTTAGAATAACTTACTGCAAGTTAAATATAAGTTTGACACAGTATTGACTTTTTAGCTGGCGTATTAGACAAATCTGCTTGGAGGTAGCTGTGAGCCGTTGCTTCCTTATTCTATGCATGGCTGAATGAGTGGTTTGTTTTTGTGGATTTGGTCTTTCTCATACTGTGCCCAAGAATAATTACACATGCCAAATATTTCTTAACAGCCCAGTTGATTTATATCCATTTATAAAACAGGCAAACAAAACCCTTCACTCTTTATATAAAGCGCAAGGAACGACAATCCCAGAAGGACATTTGTTTAGCATGAACTACGGTCTATTTTTTTTCCCCTCTTTCATAGGCGTACATTATATTAATATTTAATGAAATAGAACATTTTCCAACTTATAGACTCTCAGAATGGTAATGTGACGACCCACTTCTAATGGCAGCACAGCATTGCATCCATCTCTCTCTTTGTTTTCAGACAGGGCGTTCTTGCTTCTGGAGTGAACGTGTGATGTATTTTTGATTTGTGTTAGCTACCATACTGGTGAATGAACTCAACACTGACTTTTGAATATTATACTGCCAGTAATGGAGACTGAAAAGACTGCCAGAAGTTGCAGTTAGTCAGATTTAATTACGCTCTTCCCTACTGAAGTGCAGAAATAAATTAAATGTCACAAGTTTATAAGGAGCTAGTTAGGGTTTAAATTTTTTGCTCATTCCTTTTTATTTCACAATTGGAGATTCACATTGTGCATCACTCGTTTGTCTGTCTGTGCGTCTGTCTGTGTTGTTGTTGAAAGTTGTTGAATAGGAAAAGGGTTACGTTTGTTTTCATTCAAATTCAGTATTTTACTCACATGTACAGAATTCACCAGAGCTTATAAGTAGTGGTAGTTTTAAATCTTTTGCACTATATAAGGTTTTACTGGATTGGCTTTACTAAACATGTGGGTTGTGCGCCTAACCTCAGACAGATTGTACTTGCAGCATTTTTCCAAAAATGCCTAGGGAACCAGAAAGGTCACCCAAAGCCCAGTTATAAAGTACTTCCAGTCAATCCAGTACAAATTAACAGCAGAAAATAACACATGCTAAGCCTATATATTTTAATAATACAGTGAATACTGTCGTGATCATGAAACTTTATTAATTGTGATGAAACCTATTGTGTCTGGAGAAGGAGAGGTTAGTGCCTGGGATGGGAGTGCACTTCCAAAAGGGCTGGAGGGATCTGACCCTCCTGGGTGTTCACAAATTTTTTTTGACCTGATTCTCATTAGCATTTGTCCTGGGCCCAGCCTCAGAATCATCTGGCAGAATTCTTACTTAATTAAGCGGCCAAGGGACATCTGTTTCTACCGGAGGCGAAACTGTGTGTGGGTGTGTATGAAATCTCGATTTGGGTGTGAGTGCTGGTAATTAGAGAATGAGTAAATGAGTGGACAGTTTCAGAAACACCCTGAGGCTAATAGAGAAGCACAGGTTTTACTGATGTTTTAAGTCAGGATTTTACTTTAACTGCAGTTTTTGTTTGAATCTGGGGCCAAAAAGAAAACCATATCAAATAATTTACCATTAATTATTCATTCATTCAGTTCAAACACAAACAGTCATGCACACAGTCACACACTAAGGTCCACTTTTAAGAGACAACCAATTAACCTAACACGCATGTCTTTAGACTGTGGGAGGAAACCGGAGTACCCGGAGTAAACCCACACAGACACGGAGAGGTCATGCAGACTCCACACAGAAAGGACTCAGGCTGGGATTGGACAGGGAACTTATTGCTGTGAGGCAGCAGTGCTACCTACCGTACTGCCCTAATGGACCATTAGATTTCACATTGGTCACATTTTGTAACATTTTAATGGTTGTTCTGGCTGTTAACGGATGGTCAGATTTAGCATTTGTAAGGTTTAGCATGTGTATTTGAACTCCCATAAATATTTATAATTTATGTCATACTTTGTATTTCTGTGTTTGATTAATTGATTTACTTTGCATTAACGACTTGCATAATTATGATGATTAAAATTAGGAACTACGTTACAGTCTGTGTGGTGTGCTGACCATTTTAGGTGGCTCAATTTTCTCTGTTGAGAAGACTTGCAAAATGGAATTTGATTCTATGCTTTAGGTTTTAATGAATTTAAAATAGAATATTGCACTCTTCTGGAAATTAAGGTTTCTTCAAGTGGGCTGTATTCCTTTGTTCATGTTTCTGTTTTAGTTCTTGTGCGTGCGTGCGTGCGTGTGCAATAATGTGTTCTCGTAGCTGTGAATTACTTGGAGAGAGTGATATATATTACAGTTTAGGCTTCCACTGTTTTAGTTGCATCTCTGACACATTTACGTATCGTTTGCACACAGCTTTCTTGTGAAAATACCCTTTATATTTACATTACAGTAGCATAAAATGACTGTGGCCATTTCCGGTCAATGTCTATTTAGTCAACAACCTGTATCACTCTATGTAATGTCCATGAGAAAGGATGGTGAAGGAGAGTCAAAGGACTTGTATGGCTTTAAAGTTTGTAAAATACTCAGACCTGCCTGTCTAACACCAACAACAATGCATCATGTCCAAAGTCAGTTAATCGCCTTTCCTTATTCTTATGCTCGGGTTTGAGCTTCACCCGGCCATCTTGAGCATATCTGCAATGTGATTGGGTGTTAAATATTTGCATTAATGAGCAGGTGACCAGTGAGTGTTAATATTAACTGTTATATTGCATGTTCATGTTCACTAAGAGAGGAGTGGGTGATTACATCACTTCTTTGTGTAAATTGATCATACATTTGCAGGCATTTGTTTCTGTTGAGTCACTTGATGTGTGTTATACATGCATGTTTTTGCAGCAGCCACGGATCCATTATGAGCTTTAAAAGAAACTCAAAAATGGGTAGTAATATCAACTCACTGGCTTTGGAAATAAGAAATTATTTGAACATGATCCCCCACATTTTGAGATTTTGGCTCAAGTTCTATGGTCATACATGACGTGGTATCTTGCATCAAAGACTGAGACATCTGCATCTAGGTACTTAGCAGATGCTCTTATAAAGAGCAACTTATAACTGATCCAGTCTTAAAATCCAAGCAATTGTGGGTTAAGGATCTAACTCAAGGACCCAACCGTCTCATCTTAGCAGAAGTTTAATTTGAACCCTGGATATTCTGGCCCATAGTCCAATACCTTAACTAGATGGCTACAACAGTACACAGAGACTGATTATATGAGGTTGCAATGATTATAGAAGTATCCTGCTGAGAACAAAGTTCTGTTTACATACAAAATATACCTTAATGGAACAATCACTGTGGAATCTAATGACTGATCACCTCAGAAAATCATGCACTAAAATTAAATTATGGTGTTGATTGGACCATGGTTTGTCTTTTGGATATTTGCAAAGGCCAGCTTTGTTTTTTTTTTGTCTAGTAGTAATGTATCCAACAGCTTCCGATAAACATTAGTAACAGTTGAGGACTAGTTATTAAAACCCACATATTAGCTTATTCTAAACAATTTACCAATTTGCCAATACCAATATTTTACCAGTTTTTATATGTCAATTTAGTATCGAGCTAAATGACAGCAGAACATTACCCAGTTCTACATATATTGGTAATACAGTTCACTAGGTAAAAGAAAGAAAATTATCGACCAAAATCGTCAGAATCGATCAGTCATATTTTAAAAACAATCACAAGTCGTAAGCAGCCAAGAAAATTTTAATCCATGCATATCTAATCCACCAAAACAACACACACTGTTAGATTTACTAATGAAGAATCTGTTTTGAGCATGATTGTAGCGTAATGGTTGTTAAGTGCTCATAACCTTCTCTATAAAGAATAGCAAATATTAGATGAAAGGGGTCTGTGGACGGGTTATTGATTGAATAGTTGAATTAAATGTGTTTAGTGGATATTTATCAACCTTTTGGTAAGTATTTTTTATCTGATAATAGCATTTTACCATTATAAATCAAATGATTAATTCAAATAGGTAGGTGATATAATTTTACATTTTGCATTGAGTTCTGTTGGTCTCTTATACTGGTTTTACAGCTGTCACTATACACAGTGAACGAGAAAGCGAAGTTTGTTTAATTGTTATAGTCTGGTCTGGTAGTAAACTGTGTGTTATGCATTGTCCGTGCATCGTTTACATACATTGAAGTGCAGGGGGTAGAGTATAACTACTTTTTTATAAAGCTGTTTGATTATACACCTTAATGAAAAACCTCGTCAGTCTTGCAAAGAGGTCATGCCCATTTTGTTATGACACAGGAAACATCAGTATTTCCCAGTACAGGATGTTTCATTTTGGCGATTGTCAATTTCCGTATAAATATTTTCCCATTTGTGCATTATAGGTCATTACTATTTAGATTTATCTGACACTAATGTGCGACCACATTATACTTTTAAAGTCAGTCAGTGCACTCTAGTACTGACACCACACCATAGCTTACTATTGGTCGGTCTGTTGACCTGTTTTCATGATTACCAAGGAGTATTCGTTGTGACCATTGAATTGTAATCTAGCTAGAGAATGCCACCGAAATAGAAACCCAGTTTACTTGAAATAAAGTTATTTGTTTAGTTTAGTCATACTGAAATTTGTTGATTGGTGGAAACTGCTCTTCGTTTTTGCTTAAACATGATGATTTTAAATAGCTAATTGTTGGTAGTTCAAGGCAACATTATGCGTATGTAAGTTTTTATTTTTTTTTTTATAGATGGCCATGCTCTAACATAGAGAAACTACTAAATGGCTATGGCAATGTCTGGCTCGACATCAATTCCAGTCAACATCCTTAAATTTAATGCAGATGTTAAACATTACATAACAGTAGTTACCAAAAACTGTGCTGGGGGTACCTTTTGTCTTTTGTAGTACCGACTGGTAGAAGTAAGGACGGGATAGTTCATTTGCATTGAACTAAGTTTGGGGTTTCTTTGTTGTTTTTCAGCCATTCTTTCAGCTGCTGAAGTTAAGAAAGCTTGGACTGAGTGACAATGAGATTCAGAGGCTTCCCCCTGAGATAGCCAACTTCATGCAGCTTGTAGAGCTTGATGTCTCACGAAACGGTAAGAATGGTTCCTCTTTGTTTTTCTTTCTTTCTTCTTTCTCTTTCCCTCTCACTGGGCTGGATAAGATCTCTCAACGTGTTAACTTGCTGACTTGCTAATGTCCCCCCCATTATTGAATTGCAGCAGCCTTATAACTTAATATTTACATTACCATCTGCATAGTCCAGTTTGACTAAACAGCTTATTCTGTGTAGAAGATAATGTGTATTGGACTTGTGGCTGGGGGTTTGGATGTGGAATCAATTCTTAGATGCATCACAGTGCAGATATGGACAATTCTGAATTGATTTACAAATGTTAAAAATCAGTGCAGCACCTGGACAGTCTGTGGCATGCACATAGCAGAGACTGAAAACAAGATGATTTCGCAAACACAATTTAACTCTAAATACATTTAGAAATAACTGCAGCACAATAAAACGTGTTTCCATTAATTTGGACCCATTGAAGTGAAAAATCACTTTCATCCAGATTCATTTGAGTTTGGTGCTGGCTAGAGCTCACCTATGTCAACACCCATGTATTGTCACTCTTGCGCGAGTCTTGTGAAATAAAATATTACATCAAACATGGTTGATTTGATCAGAAATTCATGATGAGAAGAGCCTTCCTGAGTGCCTTACACCAAACAATTGGGATGCCAGTGGTTGTTAAAATTC
Source organism: Parotocinclus haroldoi (assembly GCA_034779995.1). NCBI lineage: Eukaryota > Metazoa > Chordata > Actinopteri > Siluriformes > Loricariidae > Parotocinclus > Parotocinclus haroldoi. The sequence goes on along the minus strand of JAUZST010045927.1, from coordinate 10,347 downwards.
TGGACTATGGACCATTTTGTATAATTGGGTTCTGTTTATCTCTACTGCTCACAAAATAAGGGGATATGTTTAAATTAAATATCCCATAATTTTTGTGTACTTTCAGTACATGTGAAAATCTGGTGGTGTTTTAGGACATATTTATGCTGTTATACTGAACAGTCTGAAGGGTTCACAAAATTTTGATCACCACTGTAGATATTGCTTGTAAAATGAATCATTAAAAAAAAAAAGTTTGATTGTAATCAGGGATTTTGCAAGTTTTCTGTTAAGATATAATGGTGTAAATAGAAAGTATAAAATAAACTCGAATGGAAAACTTGGACTTGGCTCTTCCCACAGAATCGGCCGCACACACCCAGAATATTTTTAGATATTCTCTCTTTTTTTTTCTCTTAAGCTTAGCCATGGCACTGACATCACTAAAAGTAGGTCCTGACTAGGATTACAGAACATAGCTAGGATGATAATTATCCCCTTTCTGCTGGCTATTTTCGAACATCATATGGCAGTGTTTCAAATGGCTCTCATGGTTGGAACGGTGCTGCCATAATTTGTGGTGGATATGCGGGGTTCTTTCACTTTTTTTTAACTCTTGAGTCTGTTTTATGTCTTGGTTGGGTACTAGTGATGCACTGGCCCAGTTCTCTGGCTCGTATCGCATTATACTGAATGAATGTATTTATAATAAAATAGAAATCAAACTCCGTGGTAGAATTTGAGCAGGTTTTTTTTTTTTTTTTGGAATATTGTTTCAATTATGAGGTTTACTATGATGATCTGTGATGTTTTATAGTAATCTTACAACAATAAGATTTTTTTTAAATTTCTCCTGCAGTTCAAAAACATGTGCGATAGGTTGACTGGTGTTTCTAATGTGCCCTCATTGTGAATGCGTGTGTGTGTGCGTGTGTGTGTCTGCTACGATGGATTGGTGCCCTATGCTACCAAGTAGATACTGACTTTCCTGCGACGCTGACCAGAATTAAGTTACGAAAATGAAAAGATAACTGAACAAATGAAAGCACCGATACTGGATTGTTACTTGATCTCGGCCAATACCCAGTGTTCAGGTATCAGAATTGATCCTGGAAAAGAAAGAAATTGGGATTGGTGCACCTTTAATTTCCAGTTTAACTTGAAGACCTTGCTAATCTTTTATGGCAAATTAAACTTAGACCAGCTTTTAAATTGCTGTGCCTTTCCTGTCATTAACCCACAATTGCTTGCATTGATAGACTGTCAGTTGTAATTCGCTCTGGATAAAGGGCGTCTGCTAAATGCTATATGTAAATTGCTTTAATTGAATCTCATTATTGTGATTATCTTATCCTTTTCTTTCTTTTTATGCAGATATTATAGAGATTCCAGAAAGCATTTCCTTTTGCAAATCTCTTCAAGTAGCAGACTTTAGTGGAAACCCATTGACAAGGTAATTTTTGTTGTATTATACTATACTTTTACACGTCTTATCATAAGCATTTAATGTTTATAGTTAAATGGCACTTTCATAAGGATGTTACATTTGAAATGTAATTTAGGCTGGAAGTGAAGCTCCTCTCTGACAGACGTATACACACAATCAGACTTCTCACACACTCAAACTTTCATACTCTTTCATGCACACACCATCTGTGTCTGTGTACGAGTATGTGTGTGTTGCATAATGTCTATGTGTTGCATGTGGTCTGATATGTTGTTATCATTAATTTATAAGGTAATTAACATAACCCATGTATCGAAACATTAGCAGTTGTAGTACAGCAACAATCATGATACAGCATGGTTTATTAAGTACCTTGTTAGTAAATATATTTGTTGCTGAATGCTGACTGAATGCTAAAAAACATTTTGCATTTAAATACTGTTAAATGGCAAATGGAAATAAGGACATTTGCCAGGCTCCCATATGGAAAACTGGTGTTTTCTAGCAATTATTTTCTGTTGAAAAAGCAACAGAGGCAAACTATTTGCTTTTGGTCTCTGATGTTAGGGTTAGGTAGGTACGGTGTTCCCTAGATACTTCGTGGTGCACCTTTCGCGGCCTCGGTGCTTCGCAGGTTTTAAAAAAATATCAATGGAAAAAACATATCGCAGATTTTCGCTGTCAAAAGATGATTATAATCTTGGTTATCTGTAATCAATAGAGTGTGTGTGTATGTGGAGTTGTTTTGAAATGAACAAAATAATCAGTAACCTCATAGTGTTGCATACTTTTAAGACACATTTGCAGCAAGAATGGAACAAAATATCAAAAAAATAAGAAACATTTCATTACTTGGTGACCTTGGTGTTAAAACTTATAAATGACATCATGGTAAATCCCAACCTTTAGTGGAATAGGTTGCAGTCCTGATATGCAGGAATGGATGTTTATTAAGAAATGGAATGACAAACATAAAATACCTTCATTCGTTCATATTCTGTCTGAAAAATAATGGTATTGCTGCGTCCCTATATCATGTAGTCTTGTCAAATGCCTTACTAGCATATCCAAGTGATATTCAGAATTGTTTCAGAATTGGTTTGCTATTCTTACATTATATTTGTATAACATGTCAATGCAGTTTTTTGTTTTTCTGATTGCATTTTATTTCATCAGTAATAGGCTACCTGTTGAAACAGTTGTTTTTATTTTCAACCACATCAAGCTGGATGAGATTTTCTACATTTTAATCAGGCTGCGCATTGATTCAGTTTGTTCATCAGTTTTCCTACCATGCTTTTGAATACTGTGGGTTCTGATTTGTAGTGATTGCACTTTTTATGGTTGCTGGTACATTTTGTATGATTAACACACTTGTTTTGAGACTGATTGGACCAGGTCCAGCTTTAGTCATGGCAGAGTCTGCTTGCATTAATGTCACACTTTTAAATCTAGAACCTTTTGGAATAAAATGTTAAACTTTTTGAGGCAAGAATCTCCATGAGTATTTGGATCACACCTCTAATAAGTCATTTGTCCAATGTCAGGTGCATCCATTACAAATAGGTTTATATTTACAAGTTAAGAGCCATTGAGTTCTTGGACAAAGATGGGAACATGTTGTCCATAGAATGCCAAACTTTAGTGTATCAGATCTGCCCTTTTAGATCTACCCTGGTAAATTGGAAATATTTAAAAGTAGGAACAGCTGAGCTACAAGAGGTAATTTTTACATGCCCACAAAAAAATCTGAATATTAGAACGGTTCGTCTATAGCATATTTTTTCCCAGATGAGTGGCATTACTAAGTTCAGTCAAGGCATCAAACAATAGCTAAACAATGCACTTTGCTGTACTCAATGAAATTTGCTGTAATGATTCATGTGGCTCTTCAGTTCTATGAAATTTGTTCAGCTTTCAAATGTAACAATGCTGTACTTTTCCAGCATTGATGAACAATGAAAATAAATATGCAGTCATATATAAAGGCCAGCATTCAATGCTTTACCATAACAGCTATTCAACATTTGTCCAGTCAGTCTTTACCACCTACTAAAAATGACCTGCTCATAAACAAGTGTTTGAAATCGAACTGATCGCAATCCTGCTACAGAACTCACTTTTTCAGTTGCTCAGCTCAAAAATGACATGTTTTTAGTGAAATTGGACCGTTTTAACAACAACTCATTGCCCATTTTCTGTGATGTATTATACAGCGCCTCTTGGAGTAAAATACTATGGACATATTACAACTTGTACTGTTCACTTTCATGAATTGTATTAACAGCATCTTTCCTAATGAGCATTTATGCACCGACAGGATGATGGTGCGAGTCTTGTACACATACATGCATTAAATGCCTGTGGAATATGGTAATACGTGACTCTATAATATGTAAAACTCTTACTAGGAGAAGCAGATTGAACTCTACATACGTCAGCACCTGTGATAAGCAACCACCAACTAGACACATTTGGAACATTTTATTTTCATGACTGCTTGGCACACAAGTTTTAAGAACACCAACTGGAATGGCAGGCAATGGCTGGAGCAGATAACACATGTAACACGTCTTTTGAAGCAATGGAAAGACATTACATGGAGTAATATCTGCACTGTACTCTGAAAATGTTTATACTTTTATTATAATCAAATTTTAAAAAGCTGGGATGGCAAATCACGGAAAACGGAAAACTTTCTATTTTTGCATGGAAAGAGCAAATCTCAAAAAACTAATCCTTCTTATATTTATAGTATGTACCCATGCAATGTATCAGAAAGCAGGATCCACAAAAGGTTGAGAGTCTGAAGACCAAACATGGGCAGAGAATATCCAGTTTGTAAAGAAAAAATTGAGAAAAGTATCTACATGTTTAGAAATAATACAACAGTGTTCATCAAAGATAATTTATTCCTCTGTAGTGCATAGTATTAAAAGATTACATGCTGATATTAGCTGCTTATAAATCACATGCTATTTTTATTATTGATATTTTTTTGCATTTGCATTTTCCAAATTAACCCAACTTTGTACAGGTACACTACAGGCACACTTTTAACAGGTCTGATTATTGACTAATTCAAGCAGGTTCTTAGGTTTAACACATATCTCTGAAGTGAACGTGAGATCTTTGCTGATCACTGTAGCTAATATCTGATTTAATGAAGATATCTTTTTCTCCAATGCTATGTTCTTCATGTCATATTTGAAGTTCCTTGAATTGGATGAAATTGGTCACTATCTTTCCTTGGAAATCAGTATATAAATGATAGATTTTGAGAGGCCTGGGCAATTCATTAATAGAAGGTTAATCAAACCAACATTCAGAACAATTAACTGGAATTATCTTGGCAATGTTTAATATTCCCTGCTGTTTACAAATGTAGCACATTATGAAACGGGGTCAAGAAAATGGAAAGAACCGATGCCACATCCTACTACAGTGGTGCTCGAAAGTTTGTGAACCCCTTAGAATTTTCTGTATTCCTGCATAAATATGACCTAAAACATCATCAGATCATCAGAACTCCTAAAAGTAGATAAAGAGAAAATTAGTTAAACAAATGAGACAAACGATTATACTGTCATTTATTTATTGTGGAAAATGGTCCAATATTTGGTTACAAATTTGTGAGTGGCAAAAGTATGTGAACCTTTACTTTCAGTATCTGGTGTGATACCCCTGTGCAGCAATAGCTCCATCTAAACGTTTCTAGTAGGCTAACTGTTGATCAGTCCTGCACACCAGCTTGGAGGATTTTTAGCCCTTTCCTCTGTACAGAACAGCTTCAACTCTGGGATGTTGGTGTGTTTCCTCACATTAACTGCTCACTTCAGGTCATTCCACAACATTTGGATGGAATTAAGGTCAGGCTATTCCAAAATATTAACTTTATTCTCCTTGAACCATTCTTTGGTAGAACAAATTGTGTGCTTAGGGTCATATATGTCCTGACATTTTCCTTTAAAGTCCTCTGATATAATTCAGAATTCATTGTTCCATTAAGGATGGCAAGCCGACCTGCCCCAGATGCTGCAAAACAGGCCCAAACCATGATATCCAACACCACAATGTTTCACAGATGGGATATGGTTCTTATGCAGGAATGTAGTGTTTTCCTTTCTCCAAACATAACGCTTTTCATTTAAAACAAAAATAAAAAAGTTCTATTTTGAACAAATCTGTACACAAAACGTTCTTCACGCTGTTCACGTGATCTTTAGCAAACTGGAGACGAGCAGCAATGTTCTTTTTGGAGAGCAGTGGCTTTGTCCTTGCAACCCTGCCATGCATACCATTGTTGTTCAGTGTTCTCCTGATGTTGTACTCATGAACGGTAACATTAGTCAGTGTGAGAGAGGTCTTCAGTTGCTTAGAAGTTACCATGGGGTGCTTTGTGACCTCGCTGACTATTACATTCCTTGCTCTTGGCGTGATCTTTGTTGGTTCACATACTTTTGCCACTCACAATAGGTAATACTTCATCATTTTCTTTAATAAATACATGACCAAGAATAAACTCGAATAGTCTCGTGTGTTTAACTTTGTTCTCTTGATCTACTTTTAGGACTTGTGTGAAAATCTGATGATGTTTTAGGTCAGATTTATGCAGAAGTACAGAAAATTCTAAAGGGGTCACAAACTTTTGCGCACCACTGTAAATCACAAAGCATTAATTTTGGTTAAAATACTGAATAAAGCTTGACAGACTCTCCTAGCATCAAGACTATGAAGACACTTGGCCCTTGTCCACAGGTTTATTGACGTTGCAAGGAAAGGTGAAACTAAACATACAGAGAAGTAATAATCAACATTATGCTCACATGTAACATGCTAATTAAACTACTATATGAAATAAACCTCTTGGGTCTGTAATTATATAATTGAAAATGCAACAACACAAGTTCCCAATGTCTAGCTGTAGTGTAAATTCGCAAAATGGTAACCCAATCCATACCCAGCATGAAACGTACCAAAATGCAACATTTCAGTAAAATAATTATCCACAATGGAAGAGATGAAAACAAAACACTAATTACATACCAACGATGCTATCAGTGGCATTTGGATGTATGCAGATCTCACTGGCTTGGCCCAGATAAATACCCTGTGGTCTGTCTTAATTTACTGATACATGTGACTGTTGTCAAGCTGTTCTAACCCACTAGTCTGGTTTTCCAGCTATTGACACCTAATGGGTTTAAAAGTGAACTACACCCAGCCACATACTATGCTTAAACTACACGTACTTGTGGCAGGTGTAATCGAGGGAAAGTTTTAATTCAGTCACGATATTAATTTGAGGTCATGCCATACAACACTAGTCTGTAATCCATAGCACTGTTTCCATAATTGCATGTCATACAATTAGGTTTCTTTTTTTTCCCAGATTGCCGGAGAGCTTTGCTGAATTACGTAACCTGACATGCCTTTCCATCAATGACATTTCTTTACAAGCACTTCCTGATAACATTGGAAAGTAAGTAAATTCAAGCTTTCACTTTTTACAGCTTAATTCTCTGCCTACAACAGTTTGACCTTCTTTGATCATTTCCAGCTGGATAGATTGAAATCCATTTGCTGTGTACATGACGTGTAACTCGGCACATCAAACTGGGCCACAAATTACTGTTGTATAAAGACTGTATGTTCATAAGATGGTTGCTACATCAGTCTTTGCAATTTTACACCATTTCTTTGTTTATTTAAAGTAGAAGGAAGCAGGAAATTAATTAGAAGCAGATGGCTGTTAAACATGTTTAATACAGTGTTTAGCGCAGTATCACAGATGTGCATGTGTCTGCACAAACGGTTAGAAACCGACTCCATGAGGGTGGTATGAGTGCCAGACGTCCACAGATGGGGGTTGTGCTCACAGCCCAACACCGTGCAGGACGCTTGGCATTTGCCAGAAAACATCAAGATTGGCAAATTCGCCACTGGCACACTGTACTCTTCACAGATGAAAGCAGGAGCACATGTGACAGAGTCTGGAGACGCCACAGAGATCTGTTGCCAGCTTCATCCTTCAGCATGACCGGTTTGGCAGGGGGTTAGTAATGGTGTGGGGTGGCATTTCTTTGGATGGCCGCACAGCCCTCCATGTGCTCGCCAGGGGTAGCCTGACTGCCATTAGATACCGAGATGATATCCTCAGACCTCTTGTGAGACCATATGCTGGTGCAGTTGACCCTGGGTTCCTCCTAATGCAGGACAATGCTAGACCTCATGTGGCTGGAGTGTGTCAGCAGTTCCTGCAAGATGAAGGCATTGAAGCTATGGACTGGCCCCCCCATTCCCCAGACCTAAATCCGATTGAGTATATCTGGGACATCATGTTTCACTCCACCCACCAACGTCACATTGTACCACAGACTGTCCAGGAGCTGGCGGATGCTTTCGTCCAGGTCTGGGAATAGATCCCTCAGGAGATCATCCGCCACCTCATCAGGAACATACCCAGGCGTTGTAGAGAGGTCATACAGGCACATGGAGGCCACACACATTACTGAGCCTCATTTTGACTTGTTTTAAGAACAAGACATTAAAGTTGGATCAGCCTGTAGTGTTTCTTTCCACTTTTGTGTGTGACTCCAAATCCAGGCCTCCATTGGTTAATACATTTGATTTCCATTAATGATTGTTGTGTGATTTCGTTGTCAGAATATTCTACTTTATACAGAACAAAGTATTTAATGAGAGTATTTCATTAATTCAGATCTAGGATGGGTTCTTTGAGTGTTCCCTTTATTGTTTGAGCAGTGTGTATATATAGTAAATAACCCAATGAATAAAACAAAATGCAAAACATAAGATTTGGTTACAATTTTCTACAATAATTACTGTATGTTTACATCAGTTTGCATGCAGTATGATATTTCTCATACTTGCTGTTTGGCCAAGGACACTTAAGGGTTTGTGGACATTTTTTTAAAATTCTAGGCTGTCACCTTAATACCCAGCTTTAGCCACTTTCCTTCTGACAGTCTGTATACCCAGAAATTATGACACAAATCTGCGAATGTGTTCATATTGGTTGAATTACATTCTTGGTTTGTGTTCTGCCCTTCTGTTTTTGGAATAGTTCTGGCATATTTGTGCACTAGTTCTATTTTAATTTTCTCTTTCTGTTTGTCATTCCTTGACTCCATGTTCATTTCCTATTTAATTTCCGCTGATCAAACTCATTTGCTTTAATCTTGCATGTGATTGAGTGAGTCACAATCTGTACAGTTTACAAAGCACTGCATGAGCAGTCGGTGTTATTTTTGAAAAGCGAATGACAGTCAAAAGATAAACCTAAATACAATTGGCTAAATAATAGATTAAACCATATTCTTGATTATGTGAGTTAAGGGTTGATGATATTTGAAGTCTTTTGACTTGTTCTACATGAGATTCAGTAAATTTCATGAACATTGCGTGCTCACTGTCTTGCAATTTCTTTCAAGCAGTCAGCAGGGGTATGGCTTTCTTTCCCTCTCACAGACTCAAAATAAAAAAACAATCAGGCCAAAAAAAATACTCACCTGCTTGCGTCTCACAAAAGGTACATTTGCACCAGTGAAATATTATTGAGTTTGTACCGCAGACATCGTGGATAATGTATTTCTTAGAATGCTGTGTATAGGGACTTTTTCTTTCCTACTTTACAGCAGGGTCTTTTCCCAGCATGTAGGAACCTTGAGTGATGCGAGTATACTCTAATTGGTCCAGACATAATGATGTACAGGTAGTCCCCGACATATGATGGGGATACCTTCTGACAAATCCATTGTAAGGTGAATTTCTCGTAGATTTAGGACTTAATACATGCTATAATCTAATAATTTCATAGCCTATATTAAACACTACCTTGACGACAGCATCACGCAGTGCTGAGAAATGCTGGAGAGTATTGTAGTTTGTAGCGTACATTAAACATGCTTAGAACACTTGCATTAAGCAAAACTTTGACAAAGTAGCAGAGCTTATTACGTAAAAATTATTTAATACATCATGTAATTAGTTGAGTAATTTATTGAAGGTGTAAAAAAATAGTATTACTGGGAGAGCAAGGTTAACCATCATTGTAGCACTCCACCAAACTGGGATTTATGGCTTTAAGTGTTCTGTCATCATATCAGTCAGGAGACTATTGTTTTTCTCAGACAGAGTCCTTTAGGTGCTTTGTTTGCTTATGGAGGCCACTGTGCTTTTAGGAATCTTTCAGTGCAGCACAATTGTTTGGACTATTCTCCAGATTTGTGTCGACAGTCCTGTCTCTAAGCTCCACAGGCAGTTCTTTTCTCCTCTTGCCTTGGTTTTTGCTCTCATATCAGCTGTGAGACCTTATACAGAGGTTTGTGTCTTTTCAAATTGTGTGCAATCATTTAAATGTTCCACAGTTAGTCAAAAATCAAGGTGTACAAACATATCAAATGGATGATTAATAAGGGAATCAGAAGGCCCTTGAGCTAAATTTTATTTTTAAATGTCCATGCAAAGTTTGAGTTTATCCTTTTTTAAAACATTTTCAAGAATTTCTGTAGTTCTGTTATCACGTTCTCATTTTAGGGTATTGTGCAATGTTTTAAACAGTCCTATATACTGTTGGGTACATTTTAAGTTGGTTGTGATTGGACCATCTTTTGCCTTCAGAATTGCCTTAATTCTTTATGGAATAGATTCACCAAGGTACAGGTAACAAGATAATATTAACAATATTAACAAGATAACATCATGCAGTCTGCTGCAAATACATGATGTGATTATTTTTCCACATCTCAAAGGTGCTTTGTATGCATCAGGGTGTTCATTTGAACATTTAGAGTTATTTGGAGCAAATTTCTAAATATTGGCTCTGTGTGCCTGTCTGTGTGCCTGTCTGTGTGCCTGTCTGTGTGCCTGTCTGTGTGCCTGTCTGTGTGCCTGTCTGT